>CM055642.1:0-302500 GCA_029378325.1 Elaeagnus macrophylla | reverse complement strand
TTTTATATTTATTTTAAATATATCGTAAAATTTAACCTTAAAAATTAAAATAAGTAAATTAAATAAGACACGACTAGTATTATAATAAGTCACAGTACTCTGGTCGATTTTGCTTTCTGCTAATTCTATATATTAACTCAAGCAACCTAATTTTTCCGATCTTTCTTGATAGGAATCATCTTTATTATTATTGTTGTTTTTTTTTTTTTTTTTTAAATAAAAACACATATTTATATTTATTCATCTCAATTTTTTAAAAATTTGTACTTTTAATTTTAATTTATGTTACATTTACGCTTGTTTTGTTATGATTTTGTAGTCAATTAAAATCTTCATTTATATATGTGGCTTTCTTAAAAAGTTTAATATATACCAAACAAATTTAGAGGGGAAGCAAGAAATGAAAGCTTAAGTTTATCTATGTACTAAAGTTTTAATTTTAGTTTACCAAGTTTGTTTATGCATCTATTTTAATGGATAAATTTTTATTTAGATTGTATTATTAATTCTATTTAAATTAAATGTTTATATAAAAAATATTTATCACTAACATGCGCTAATATTAGTATGCTCGAAGTCATTAAGAATATTAATTATTGAAAATAAGAAACATAGAATGGAAACTATTGGACCTATTAATTTATTAATTAAAAATATAGGGTAATTATATTACAATGACTAAAAAAAATTAATCATAAAAATAAAAGAAAAGCTTGGAAACTTCAATCAGAAAGAAAGTGAATCTTGGTGAAAACTGAATGAATCGATTCAATTGCCAATACTCAATGAAGTATTGGTTGTATACATATTAGACCATAGTTGTTATTGTGCAGTTGTAACAAATCTCTTTTCAACTCTTTAACTTAACTAAGGACAGCTGGACTAATTACAATATTATACATGTCAATATTTCCTATCAAACTTATGGTTTGCATAAAACCATCAATTTACTTGTAAATGATACAAAGCTAGGTCCTGGAAGAGGTTTAGTGAACACATATGTAGCTATTCATTTGAACTACAATATTTTATGTCTAACTTTTTATACAACACTAAGTCTCTTACAAAATGACATTCTACTTCTAAATGTTTGGTACGAGAATGATGAAGTAGATTTTTGGCAAGATGTTGGGCACTTATATTATCACAAAGTAGCCTTGACTTACAAGACAAAGAAAATCTAAATTCAGTTAGCAATACTTGTATTCAAATCATACACCATCCTTTTAGCCCAATACTCCCCCTGAAGCCATGGGCGTAAACCTGGGTTTTGTATCTGCTAAACAATCTCCATGAAGTAAGTCCTGTACATAAATAGCTTGACCAATATGCAAGCCTTGTGAGGTCCTAGTCACTTGAATCCCCAAATTGTTTTTCAAAGAACCCATACTTTTAAGAGCAAACTTCTCATGTAAAGTTGTGACAAATACTTGCATAAAAAAGAAGGATTGGATCCAATAAAAACTATGCCATCAACATAGACTAAAACAAACATCACCTCTTGAGAAATACTTTTGACAAATTAATAAGCGTGTGTGACTCTTGATAACAACGAAACCCAAGAAAGAAAGACATTGTTGTAACTTGTGAAACCAATCTCAAGGAGATTATTTCAAACCATAAAGAGTCGAAATAGGTGAATCACTATGATATGCAAAATCAAATGTAGATGAAAAATCAAGTGGTGCAACAGACACAAGTGAATGACTAGGAGGTGCATTATGTATAGATTATTGTGTGAGACTTACTTGAATACCACTATTATAAGAAAGCTCTCAGGAAAGACTGGAGGGTCACACCGGAGCTACTTAAATTTCAATCTCTTTAGACAGAACTTTCCTAAATAGTAAGCACTCAATTGAGTAACAAACAACTGCGGTAACCAAACGTAGAGAAAATAAATAACAAAGTAAACACACAAATTTTACGTGGTTCAGCGTAAGGCCTAATCCAAGGGCAAAGACGAGGAGAATAATTCACTATTCAAGTGGTGTTTACAAAGTGGGTACAAACTCTCAAATACCCCAATATCCCAATACACCCAATTTAGAGATTTCTCTCTAACAAACAAGAGAGATCATCAAATGTGTTATCTTTAACACTATGAAGCTATTAGAATAGATTTCCTAATTTTGCTCTCTTTCTCTCAAATGCAACTTTTGTTGTGAATTGCTAGGAATGATTTTAAAGGAACAAATACTTGCTCTATTTATAAAGAAGAAATTTACTATTGAAGAGCTAGTTTATGTATGAACACTTCTTTGTAATTTCTTCTTTTGTGGGCTTGATGACATAAGAGATAAGCTCACCCTTTGAATGACATAAGCAATGAACTCATCTACTCCTCTAATTTTGAATAATGGCTCAATTAGAGCCACAATATTTCAACATAGATGACACATGACTAGAAATGGACATGAAAAATCAAGAAGGGACATCCTATGCATTAGGCGACAAGGACAATGAGTGGCGCACAGGACTAATATCACAGGCAGACATAGGAGCTAATGAACTAGCTGAAGAATTGTCAATAGAATGAAAATTGAACTCATGAAGAGTCAAAACACAAAGAAGTAAAAGATGAAAAATTAGAATCACTAAAAGGAAACTCATTCTCTGCAAATAAGACGTGCTTGGTAGTTTTTAATGTTCATATCTCAACACAATTACCCTCTTTCATTAAGGTTGGGTGGTAATTTCTAAGACGACCAAATAACAAGAACCGAACACGACACGATACGAATTTTTTTTAGTAAGAATTGATTAATAATTTTTTCATATTCTTAAAGGTTTTGTTATTTCTTACTATTATAAATAGGCAACACAAAAAAAAAAAAGTCGAGTAAATTTTTCATGTGTCAACTGACACAAAAACTCGACACAAATAACACGAAACAAACACGATACAGACAAAACTAACACGATACGATCGTCACCCCCAGACTAAAGGCATAATAAAAAAAAAAGCAAGATTTGGCCTGCATTTTATTGCTATTGAATAGTATGAGACAAGGAAAGCTAAGATAATCAAAAACTTTTAAAAAGTTGCATTCACTTAAATCTTCTAACTTTTTTTCATTAGATTTAGTCTACTAAATTTTTAATTTTAAAAAATTTGATCCAAAATGGACTATATATGCTAAACTTAAAATGTGAAGGGACTAAATTGCACTTTTGTAATAGATACACCATATTAAGGAGTTTAATATTGGCTTAAAAAAATTATATACACGTTAAATACAATTAAAATTTTAAAGAATTTAATTTAGAGTGCTTATCATATTCATTTTTATTTGCATGTATACTTTTGGTTAAAAAAATTTATAATAAAGAATCTCTAATTAACTAAAAACATATGTTCCATAATGAACTTAATTTCAAAATTATTTTATAAGTTTGAGAAATTTAATTTTTTATGCTAGTATTTAAAATATTACAAATTGCTTGTTAAAAATAGGCATGTAAATTTTGGCTGAATTAATCAAAATTTTAAATAATTCGAACTAATCTAACCATGCTTAAAGTTTAAATAAGTTGAGCCCGATCTTACTGAAATAATTTTAATTTTAGAATTGAGTCTAAACTAAATATCTATACTATCAACCCAACTTAACTTGATTTTAAAGTAATAATAAAGTTTAAATATTATAAATATTTTTTTAATATTTTATGACATTATTTTATAACTTAATGTAACATTTAAATTTAAACACTAACTTAAATCAATTTAAAATTTATAAAAGTAAAATTCAAACCTTCTAAAATATTTTTAAGATTAAATTTTAGGCTTATTTTTAATTAAAAAATCAAATCTAGCTCAAACTAAAAATATGCACAGCCTGATAGTGTTCAATTTGAGCCCATTTCGAGCCTGGCATTTTTTATTTAGCTCATCTTACCCGAATTTAATTTCATGTTCACGAAAGTCGCCAAATAAAGCATTACAATTAACGTTGAAATCTTATTTATGACGTATTAGCTGTGCATGGTGCATTTGATTTGCATAAGCGATGAATTGAGCTATTGTTATAGAAAAGTTAGCGACTTTGGGGTCTTAAGACTTGTGCCTCAAGATAACTAAAATTTTCACTTAAAATATGTTACGCTATAATAAATATATTAATTATATAATTTACATGCCGTCACAAATTTAACTATAAAATTAAAGTATATTATACAATATAAAAATAATATGATTATATAAAAAATTTGTATGATCATAAGGTGTAAGTCTAAACCATACTGCATAATTAACTTAATCTGTCTAAATTTTCAATTATAAAATTATAATATAATTTAATACAGTTAAATTCATTATAACTATATTTAACTTATTCGATACAATGCACCAAACATTAATATTTTATTTTTTTAATAGTAAAAAACAGTTAGTAATTAATTTTCTTAAAAATTTAAGTTATTAAAAATTAATTATTTTTTTATATTATATTTAAGTCTTAAAAAATATATAGGCATACTGAGTATTTAAAGTGAAGTGTGTATAGTACTGATTATAGAAGTCCTGTAATTAACCAAAGAGAAATAAATAAATAGTAATATTTAAAAAATACAATATCATTAGTTATAATTCAAGAATTAGTATTGTTAATGGATTGGGGTAGAGTGGGTTTGAAGTTCTTATCCTTTTGCTAATTATTTATGGGGGCGGGTGAATATTCTCTATCAAAATTTTGTAAAATATGTGGAGATTGTATATTACTCACTAACTAATAATATATATACATAATTATATATTTTATGTTATAAATTAACAAAATTTATATATAAAAATAAATATAAATTTAGAATTATGCTTAATAGATATTAAATATAATGTCTAAATTATAAATATAATTAAATTATTTATTTTTATGGTTATTAAAAATAAAAATAAAATATATTTTTAATTATAATATTGTAATTTTTTAAATAAAATATATAAAAAATTATATAAAATATTAAAGAATTCAAATTCGAAGTTCTCCCATCAAATTTTCTCCATAAATTTTATTTGATCAATTACCACATCAAATCCCAAAGCTTGTTTCCTTGTGTTAATCCTTCAACTTAGCGATACACCGTAATCATTTCTTCGCCTCTTCACACGCAGTTACCATCCGTCTTTTCTCTGGATATGAAACGTTTTCCAAGTTCCAATATCGACATCAGCAAACTCAAGATGGATACTCAAAAGCCCGCACAATTTCGGTCAATAAATACTACCAGCTACATACTCTCTACCCAACTATTCAAAAAACCAAAAAAAATCACAACTTTTCATCTAATTGCATCAGCTCAATTGCCTTTCACTATGGCTACTCATTCGAATTGTGTAACTGAGAAAGACATCGGTGAGTTAGTGGAGAAAACTCAACAATTAACTTGTGAAATCCCTTACCTAGACTTGGAAGAAAATACAGAAGAAACACAACTAGCAGCTTCCAAGATGTTAGTAGGTAAAATCATGTCTCGAACTCCAGTTAAGAAGCACCAAGTAGTCACTGCAGTCCATAAAGCTTGGGACACTAAGGGTGCTGTACTAGTAGCGACAAAAGACTATAGACAAAATATCTTCTCATTCTCATTTGAAATACTTGAAGAACGCGACTCTGTCTGGGAACGTCGCATATGGCATGTAAATGGTGCTCTATTAGTTCTCAGAGAGTGGGATCCAAATCTCACAATCTCAGAACTGAAATTTGAAATTGCAGCCTTTTGGATTCAGGCACATGGCCTCCACCTGGCAGGTATGAGAATGTCCAATGCTAAAAAATTTGCTGATCTTGCAAGTACATTTATCCAACCTGATTACTCGGATGCTGACTCCTCTATGGTTCGCAACTATCTTCGCTTCAGAACTGATATTGATCTCGGCAAACCTCTCACTACTGGCTGCCTTATTCCAAGACGCAATGTGGATAACCTTCTTCTCAAAGCTCAAATATGGGTAGAATTCAAATATGAACGACTACCGGATTTCTGTATCAAATGTGGCTTACTATCTCATGCAACTTACAATTGCAATCTGCAATCACCTGTGCAATTCCAAGTATCTACTTCCAAATGCATTCTGTTATTTGGAGATTGGCTTCGTGCTTCCCACGAGCTACTTTCACCCATGTCTCTTTATTGGTCCTCACTCAACTCTGACTCTCAACAAACTCCTCCCAGTGCTTCTGACTCTCTTGCAGCTGATCATACACATCTAATACCTCCTCGCCCTACAGGTCTACCACCCATTTTTAGAGCCACAAATCATACAACCAATGATCAGCCTATATCAGAATCAATAGAAATGCAAGAAAAGTTCTCAGTCAAAGCTGACCGCTTACATGCAGAGGCACAAGAACTCCTACAAATGATTCATGTGCTGGACTTGATTAACTTTGCTGCCTACTTCAATGAGTGGTACTTTTGGCTAAGTGCTGATCCTATTGACATGAACCTGAGATTCAAGATGATTGCCCATGGTATTGGCATTGACATCGAAGTTGACATGACAAGCAACTGGTTTAATTTCCAGACCTCACAGATATTTTACATTGCTCAAGAAGTCCAGCATGACACTTGTTTCATGCCATCAGAATTTTCCTCTCAATTTCTATATGAACTCTTCAAATTTCATAAGAAATTTAACCAGCAGCTGCCAACACCAACACCTTCTGCTCCACTGTCTATGCAAGACATCCAAAATCGCAAGGAAGCCTGGTCTCCCTCCACTGCCTTGAAGTCACCTCCATCTGTCAATTCTTCCACACATCAACTCCGTAGGTCTACAAGAAACAAAAACACCACTTTCAAGTCTACTGAACACAATGTTAGTTATCTTGGTAAAGCTCTCAAAAAACGTAAGGCAATGAGCTCCATTTGGAAAGATCCCAAAAAAACTTTTGCTGGTACTTTGCACCACAACGCAGATTCCACAAATTCCACCTCTTTAATCTGTCTGAATGACCGGTCCAGTTCTGACTGTGCTACACCACTCTTGATTGATCAAACAGTTGCTGAAGGCGGGGAGGCAGCCTCTAATTTGCCCCCCTCGAAATCACGAAGCTATTGAGTTGGAATGGCCGGGGTCTGGGGAGACCTCGTGCCAAAAGAGCTCTGTGCTATCTGGTACGCCGAAACAAACCTAATGTTCTCTGGCTAATGGAATCAAAGTTAAGCGCTGAAGCCTCTGTTTTGTTACAAACCTACCTTGGTTTCTTGCATAGCCAAGTAATACCGGCAGACAGAAACAATGGGGGTTATCTTTTGTTATGGAATGATTTTACAAATTTGCAGATTACTGCTGTGGGTACTAGCTATGTTTGCTTTGATCTCAATCATGCAGGAAACTTAAATAAAACAATCTGCTTTTGTTGTGTGTATATTCCTCCTTATCATATTTTTAAGCAGCAGACATGGCATAATTTAACAACTTTCATCAATAACTTAAACAAACCTTGGGCACTAATTGGAGATTTAAACAACATAATCAAGCAATCTGAGAAATCTGGTGGTATGATCTTCCAACCTCATCACAATAATCCTTTGCAACAATTCATTATGTCCACTAATGCAATTGATATCGGAAGCTCTGGCACTCGATTTACCTGGTGCAATAACAGAAATTCTTCAGACAGAATATTGCAAAGACTTGATCGAGTTTTAACATCCACAGAATGGATTACACAGTTCCCAAAAGCACAAGTCTTAAATCTTCCCAAATTCACGTCAGACCATAATCCAATCATTTTGCATACTGCTGGTATTCGCGAACCTTACAGAATCAGACCATTTCGATTCATGGCCATGTGGTATAGAGACCCTCACTGTCAAACAGTCATTCAGAATACTTGGAAGTCATTTCCCCCATTTACGAATCTATCCTCCAGACTGCAATCACTTTCTTCCAAGTTAACCACCTGGAATAAAGAACACTTTGGATTTGTACAGCAACAGATAACTAACTTGGAACATCAACTCAAATTCTTACAATCTTGTCCTTTGGATGACACTCAAATACAACTAGAGAAACAATTACAGGAGCAACTGAATGAACAACTAGAGAGACAAGATTCTTTATGGAAGCAAAAGTCCCGTGAACTCTGGCTCACTGATGGAGACCGCAACACTAAATTTTTTCATACCTCCACTATCCTTCGCAGGCGGTCTAATAACATTCCTCTTTTAAAGTTAGAAAATGGAGAACTCACCTGGAACAGAGATAACATAGAAACTGCTTTCTCTAGCTACTTTAAAACATTGTTCTCCACCACTTCCACTTTCATCGGAGAAGGTATCCAAGATTTATTTCCTACTGTAATCACCTCCCATCAAAATGATCACATTGCCAGTATACCATCACCAAAAGAAATAAAAGCGGCCTTATGGGACATGCATGCTCACAAAGCTCCTGGACCTGATGGATTCACTGTTTTATTTTATAAACAGAGTTGGGACTTCATTGGATCAGATATTATCAGAGAAATTCAACAATTTTTTATCACTGGAGTCCTCAATCCCACCTGGAATCATACTTACATTACGCTCATCTCTAAAGTTCAGAATCCAATCCTTGTCACAGATTATCGCCCTATCAGTTTGTGCAATGTCAACTACAAAATTATTGCGCGCATTCTAGTTAAAAGACTGAGATCTCACCTTTCTGAACACATTTCCCCCTACCAAGCCGCTTTTATTCCTGGCCGTTGGATCGCAGAAAACACCATTTTAGCACATGAAATAGCTCACAAGATCCATCGAAAAACGAGAGGAAAAGAAGGATTAATGGGAATCAAACTGGACATGAAGAAAGCATATGATCAGGTTGAATGGAATTTCTTACTACACATCATGAATCAGATGGGTTTCTCACACAAAGTCTGCAATCTCATAAATCAATGCATTTCCACAGTATCTTTTTCCATTTTAATCAATGGCGCCCCTCATGATCATATACAACCACAACGAGGTCTCCGACAAGGTGACCCCCTATCTCCTTATCTGTTCCTTATGGTAACGGAATGTTTATCTCGGCTATTGCTTAAAGCGGAACGTCAACACTTCCTCTCTGGTATAAAACTAAATCCAGCTACCCCTACCATCTCACACTTACTTTATGCCGATGATATTCTTATCTTTTTAAAAGGCTCAGAGTTGGCAGCTCATCACACAAAAAGGATTTTGGATACTTATTGCTCATGGTCTGGTCAACAGATAAATTATCAGAAATCCGCTATTTTTTTCTCCAAAAACACAGATACTACTCAACAGATTTTGATCAGCCAAACTTTATCTGTTTCACACATGGTTGACAACATCAAATATCTGGGTCATTCACTTCCTATTGGACGGAAAAAAACTACTGAATTCAATAGTATTTTGGAAAGAATACAACACAAGTTGAACAGCTGGAAATCCAAGTTACTGTCACAAGCAGGAAAAATGACCCTAATCACATCTGTGGTACAGAATCTACCGATCTATTCCATGAGCACCTTCAGAATCCCAGTAAATGTTTGTCACAAGGCAGATTCCATAATTAAAAGATTCTGGTGGGCCAACAAAACTCAAGTTACACACTACTTTTCACCGCTACAATGGGACAAGTTGTGCCTACCTAAAATAGTGGGTGGTCTTGGGTTTCGAAAAATGGAGGATTTTAATAAGGCTTTACTCTCCAAAGTCGCTTGGCAAATGCTTACCCAACCTGATAAACTATGGGTCACAGTACTTAAAGCAAAATACCTACCAAATCAACACTTCATGGATACCATACAAAGATCTAGTGACTCCTACATATGGAAGGGAATTTTATGGGCAAGAAAACTGGTAGAAGCAGGCAGTTACTGGCATTTGGGCAATGGCCAGCACTTCAATTTTAAGCAGGATGCTTGGATACCGGGACTTCCATCCCAAAAGCTTCCAATTCAGTCCATACACAACATACAACATTTAAGTCATATAACAGATCTTTGTCGTTGGCAACAATTTTGGATATGGGATCACCACAAAATAAGTACCCTTCTTGGACCAAACTTGGTTCCTTTCCTTCTCAACATCAACCCCCCTTCCGATCATCCTGATGAACTCAAATGGTATGGCTCTGGACAAGGTATTTACTCAGTTAAAGATGCATACTGGACCCAAATATCTCCTCGACTTTCCCCACTGTCACATTCTCGGCTTTGGGGGCAAATTTGGAAAGCCAAACTCCATGAACGACACAAACTCTTTCTGTGGAAAATTGTCAACAATTGTCTTAGTACAAAGAAGAATATTGCCATGTTTAAATAACTAGATGATCCCCTTTGCCCACTATGCCATAATGCACCGGAGGACTCTCATCATCTCTTCATCAAATGCGATTTCATTCGATCTTGGTGGTTAACATGGAAATGGAATATAAGATGGAAATTTTTGGAAAAACTTGATATTTTCTCTTACATAACCTTTGTGCTGCACCCTCCAAAAAAATGGCTACCAAGTCACATCAGTGCCAAGGAGTTCACTTTAGTGTCAACAATAATGATGGAGCAAATATGGTGGTTGTGAAATGAAGTTTTATTTAAACGCCGGGTTATAAATCCACAACAACTTATTCACAGACTTCATAACCGCATTGAAGAATTCAGATCCAAAATTGTCACTCTTTGGACTAGGGAATCTGCAATCGGGGAATCCATAGCCATCCCTTCTACATGGCAACCTCCACCTCTTAATGGAATCAAAGTCAATTTTGATGCTGCTTGGAACAATGGGACAGCTGGCATAGGTTTCATAACCACAGATAGCTATGGCCGTACAACTCATGCTTGGGTAGACTTCCGAACCACTACTTGCAGTGAAGAAGCTGAAGCCCTTGCCTTTTCTGCCGCTTTTCACTACTTGAAACAATTTTCAGATAAACCAGTCTATCTAGAAGGCGATAATCAAATAGTAATTCAAGCTCTGCTTGAAGAAAACTGGCACAATATCCTTCCCACTACAAAACAAATTTTATTGGGCATGAATCACCATCTCCCTTGCTTTAACATGATCTCAATCCGATGGATTCCTCGAGACCTTAATTATAGAGCACACAATCTGATACAATGGGCTTCTAATAATAACAGAGTAGGCGACATCTCCTTAACTCTCCTACCCTCTGACTTAGCTGGCTACTCTTAATGGTTTAAGAGTCCCCTTCTATAGACTTTGTCTCACGACAACAAGTCTATTCCTTGTAGAAAAAAAAAAAAAAAAAAAAAACGCAGTGTTCTAGAAGAGGATAAAAGGAAGTAATGAAGTATGGCAAATAATAGCTTCCGTAATGTCACAACTCACAACGATGGCGTGACATAATCTGCTAAAATAAACTTGTATTTTAATTTTGGCTGTGTGCTACTTCAAGGTGACACGTTGACAACATGCAAAAAGTTCACCGACAAATTGACAAAGGGAAAAATTATTTATTGTTTTCAAAATAAATAATAATATTATATTTTAAATTAATATAATTATTTTTTTAAAAACATAACTATTTAATATTTTATAAAAAATAATTAAAATATATTTTAAAAATAATAAATAATACTTTATAAAAAATTAAATTACCAGGAATATAAATAAAGGAAAAGAAGGAAAAAATAATAAATAAATAAATGATTGGCCTTAATTATGAATTATGTACAGTACATTTCACCGCTTTGGTAGTCAATTATAAGCAGCATTGAGTTGTAATTACGTATTATGATTTTTTTAAACCATAATTATTCAATGATTAATAAAAAAGTAACTAATAAGGGTGACAGTAGTTTAATTTTAACCTATTTTTGTCTAAACTAATTTATATTTATTTGTTAAATTAAAAATTAAAATTAACTTATAAAATATTGATTAAAAAATATTAGACTAGTATAATTCAAGTTTATATCTCATACTTTTTTTTCTTTCGAACTTTAAGTGTTTAATTAAATTAAAAATAGAACACAAACTAGTATAATTCAAGTTTACAAAACTTGCAATTATGGCTTAAAAAGTACAGTACGATTTACATTCATGCAATAATACATGACTTAAAATAATAAATATAAAATTACTAAACGCCTCGAAGGCTTTTTCAAAGATCCCAAACCTTAAAAACTATTACAGCATATTTATTACACTATATTAAATATATTAATTATATAATTTATATACAATTATACATTTGATTATAAAATTAGACTATATTATACGGTATAAAATAATACAATTATATAAAAAATTTATACGATTAGAAATGTATATCTAAATTGTATTGGACAATTAACTTAATTTGTCTAAATTTTTAATTATAAAATTACATGTCTTAACTTTTTTTTTTATCTTATATTAAAAATAATATATTTTTTTATTTTTAAAAAATAATAAAAAATAAAAATAAATTAAATATTAATTTAAATAAATTATATAATAAAAAATATATAAATTATTTTAATAAAATATATTTAATCTATTTGATACAATACACCAACCATTAAAGACACCAAACTGCATTTAGCAATATCGAATAAAAAATCACAATAAATCTAGATAAAAACTAGATCTAAGGATTTCATACACAAATCCTTAGAAACAATATAACCAAAACATAATCTAAACATCTAAAAAATCTCAACATAACACAATACCTGCTGGAGAGAGGCTTTCTAAAGAAACGAAAAACTCTCCCTCGGGCAAGATGGAGGACACGAAAGAAAAGACTTTGGTAGTTTGGTTGTTGCTAATGTCGAAAAGGAAGAGAGAAGGAGGGTTGAGCTTCAACTGTATCTTCTCTGCTTCTCTGCTCTCTACTTAACAGAATATATCAAAGAAGAAAGGAAGGTTGGCAGCTAGGGCTTCTCTGCTTCTTTGGTTGAGCAAATAAAAGAATTCTCTGGAGGCTAGTGCTTCTCTAGTTGGCAGCAAGGGTTTCTTGATAAAGAGAGAAAGTTTAGAGCTTTTAGAAAAAAAATTATATTTTTCTTTGTTTTACCTCACATCTCATACTTGTAAATGGCTAATTAGTAAATTTGAATTCATGTAGCTTTACGAAGTTAGTTTTTTATTAAAAAAGGTTGAATTACATAAATTATTTTTAATTTTTTCACATTCAACATTTTAGTTTTTATTATTTTTCTTATGATTTGGTCACTTAATTTTTTAAATTTTCTATTTTCCTTACATTTAATTCTTATAATTTTTTCCTTTATTTTTTAATTTTAACAAAATTTTATCCAAAAATTTGAAGCCAACATGAAAGTAAACTTCAAAAATATTAAAAAAATAAAAATAAAGGAGAACAAAGTATAAAATAAAAAACAAAGGTACTAATAAATTGTAAGAAAAAAATTAAGGGACCAAAGTGTGCAAATTGAAAAAATAAATGAATTAAATTATTATAAAAAATAATAATAAATTGACCAAAGTATAGAATGTGGGAAAACCGGAGACCATTTCTATACTTTACCCAAAAAAAAAAAAAACTTGCACACATTATGATATATTTTTCAGTGTGAGATTATAATGTTAAAAAAAAAAAAAAAAATTGGTTTGCAAAACAAGTGGTTATTTGATTTTCAACAAATGCTCCTGTCGGAGGTTTTATGTAATTTGAAGATGAATAGTATAAATTAAAGTAAATTTGCTCAATTTTTAAAATAAA
This sequence comes from Elaeagnus macrophylla, assembly GCA_029378325.1. Lineage (NCBI taxonomy): Eukaryota > Viridiplantae > Streptophyta > Magnoliopsida > Rosales > Elaeagnaceae > Elaeagnus > Elaeagnus macrophylla. The sequence goes on along the minus strand of CM055642.1, from coordinate 288,849 downwards.
ATGATTAAATAATTTGATTATAAACTTTTAAAGTTTTTTTTTTTAAAAGCTTTAAAGTCCCCTTATTTTTATTAATAAAAAAAAATATACTCACACATTTAATTGAAATCTAAATTTACTTTTTTTTACGAAAAAAAGTTTTATTACTTGAACAATAAACTTTTTTCCTCGTACATAAACTAAAATATAATTACCTTAAAAACTATAATGTAAATAAGTGTATTGGTATGCGATTATTTATTTACCATTAATGTTTTATTTTTTACCAAATCTTCTTTCTCTCTCTATTCTTCACCCACTTTCTAGTATATATCTTCTTTTCTGTTAGTAGATCTCCAAGCTCCAGCCATTCCTCTTCAACAGGAGGAAGAATTTCTCATTTGAGGAGATATCTCTTCGGTAGATCTGTCTATAAATTATATATTTATATTTATATTTTATTGACAATTTGTTCTTCCATGGAAGAGATTTTTGTGGATCATCCTTAAATATTTCTTTTAGAATTACTCCTTTTGTGCATGCAGGTAGCACGTCTCTATATGGACTGCTGATGTGTACATTTGGGATGTTTGTTGTAGCATTTGGTGTTACTTGAGTGAATATCTTGTTGCGTATTTGCAGGTTGCACGTCGTTTGTACGTTCTTTAATTTCGTTCGCCCGTGCATTCATTTTCGAGCATCTATGCGATGTTATGTTTACCTGTTTGTTTGTTCTGTTGTGTGCCATATGGTTTTGGTTTCATTCCCATTTCTTCTTTGGAGTTTAAAGAAAGTTTTTGTTTGTGAGAAGATGGTTTGCAAAGTTGAAGTCGGATGGTGATTTTTTTCAAGTCATGAATCTACCCAAGACTTGAACATCTTTTTAACTAATTTGCTGTGGTTGTTCATGTACTGTTGTTGTTATGATCTTTGTATATTGGTTGGCTGGCCAAGATGTTGCAGTCCAACCGTTTAAGACCTTCCATTTGTTTCTGTTTTACCATTTCTTTGTTTTCTACTATCTTTGTTCTTTTGTGTAATGGGTGGCTGTATGTTACAGCTCTATCCCTTCAATGTTCATTATTTGTAATCTCTTATACTTCAAATGAATTTCGACTTGATTATTGATGGCTATTTTATATATTTTTTTATTCGATCTGATTATTGAATTGATTTTATTTTTAACATTTTTTTTTTACATTATAAAATAAAAACATATACACCAGATCTTTTAATATAAGAAAAAACATATATTTTTTTGTGGGGGTTATGGAACTCGTTTTGTTTATATCAAGTAAATGTTTTAGTCACTTTGCTTTTAAAAATGATACTTAAGTTATTCTCTTTATAAAAATCGAACACTTTAATCACTTTTTAAATAATAAAATATTATTTTATTAATAAAAAATTTTGAACTAATAATAAATTAAATTTAATGTGAGCAAAATTATTATTTTTTTAATAATTTAAAATTGAATTTGAACAGTACAATATATTTTTTTTGTTCAATTTTTTTTATAAAATTTATATTTTATAGAATTTTTCTGTATCTATTTGAGAACTTTTTTTATTGCATTTTTTATAAGTATCGTGCTTGTATCAAACCTACAGACTTTATAATATCAAAAATAAGGCTACATAAGTCAAAAAAATACAAGATATATAGCGTTAGAACCACACAGATAAAATTTTTCTAGTCCATCATTTTTGGAGACTAGTACTAAAAATTAAATGGTCCACTTCATTGTGTTGCTCAAAGCAGGGTAGTAGTTGTGCCATCCGTGTAGTCTTTGACTATGGTGGAATAGAGAGAACTTATATATGGTTCGAACGTCACTTATCTTGTATTTTTTTTTTTACCTATGCATGAAGCCCCTATTTTTGATATTGTAAAATATGCAATTTTGATTCAAACACGATACCTATAAAAAAATGCAAACAAAAAAGTATTCAAAAAAATGCAAAAAAAATCCTTAAAATATAAAATTTGCAAAAATAATTGACAATAAAAAATTAAATATTGTACTGATATAATTAAGTTTTAAATTGTTAAAATAAAATAACAATTTTTGTATTAAATTATCTTTATTATTATTTTATAATTTTCTATTAATAAAATAATATTTTTCTTTTAACCAAATTGTCCTATTTTTTATAAAAGAGTTACTTAAGTGTCCATTGTAAAAAAAAATGATTAAAATATCTTAATGATACAAACAAAGTAACTCTTAGGGCATTTAATCCTTTATTTTTTATGCTATGTGCAAAAAAAAAAATACATATATGCACTGTATGAAAAAATTAAAAAATAAAATTTTATCTATAAATAAAATTATCTTATATAATTAAATTTTTATTTAAAGTGCAATACAAATTATCTTATAATATAATAACATTTTAAGATATGGCAATGTCTTTTTAAATTATAAGTATCGTTAGATATATGATGATTTATTATATTATAAACAAGATGGTGTGATGAAGTTAGTTATTGACTTAATAGTACTCCAAATAAGTTTTGTTTTTACGGATGCAATCTCGCTACTTTATTAATAATATTCGCAAATATAACATTTACACTTAATATTTATAAGATAATGTAATCTTCAATTTACAAAGCTTTTCTCAACTACACTTCAGCTGCTTCTTGTTTACGAGCAGTAGGAAACATGTTCAAGACCTAGTATATGAAGAAAAAATTGCTAAAATTTATAGGGATTAAAGTACATAAATTAAAAGTTATAATTAAAAGGCACACAATAAATATATCTTATTTTAAAAAAAAAAACACATATAGTCAAGAAATGTATGATTATTTATTTAAAATATGATTTTATCAAAAACTTATGGGTCATCAATTACTCTGTAATCATTTTGATTCAATTTAGATATGTAACTGCAATTATTATTATTACTAGCCATTTTAAAGTACATTTTAAACCTAAAAATGAAGCATTACAAAAAGGGGTTATTTTTAACGGCAATAACATGCGAATAAAAAACAACATTAATGGACTTGCACTGTTAGTCACCAAATTTTTAGGCATGCTTTACTTTATTTCAAAGAATGTAGAGATATTTCAATTTTTTTAATAATTTTATTACGTTTATGATACGATTGATGTGATTACAAAAATATATACAAATTTATATGACTATAGTATTCATAAAGTAACTAAATATATATACTAAGATTACACAAATTTGCACCCACTTTTACACCTAAATTATTTATATCATAATAAATAACATAATTATTTAGAAAAATAAAAAAATAATTTATTTTTCTAAATAATTTTATCTCGTAATATAATTGATTTAGGTACAATATAAATATAAATTTATATAATTTTAACATTACTCATATATAAAAATATACTCCGGTATGAATTATGAATGTTTTCTAAATATATTCATTATGTATAATGAGCTTCACTGTACATTGAGATATTTTTTGATGTTATAAACTTTAAAAAATTTAAATAATATTATAATATGAGTCGACGTAATAGGCCAAAAGCTTAAAAGCTTTTCCTTTAAAAATTACACGGCCGTGTCATACACAACCTGCATTGTTGTTGTGGAGTAATACCAAAGCCTCCTGTAAGGCCTGCAAACTCATTGTCAAGAATTCAATCTCTAACGTGTAGAAATTGTATAATATTATTTTTAAAAAAATTAAAAATATGAAGTACTAGAACAAACCACCCGCACTTAGCAACAAAGTTAAAAGGCAAGCATGTTCATTATTATAAGTTGTAAAGAGACAAGGACCATGCAGTTTCTGATGCTGAAAATGCGCTACAACAAATTGCAATTATTGAAGGTAGTGAAGTGCAGTTGCCTTTTGTCTTATTCAGTGCCTGAAATATGTTTTACAGTACATAATTTACATGTATTGGGGCATTTCATTCATATTTCTTTGTGTCAGGCTAAGCAAACGTTTTTGCTTTAACTGCCTTTGAATGTATATATAATATATATGTTAAACATTTCAATAGTCCCTCGATTTTCCTGCATTCCACTCTGGATTGTGATTGTTTATGGAAGCAGTTAGGTTTTAGTTAATGAAATTACCATTATCATGATGGTTCTTCTCAAGGAACAATGATAGAAGGCGCATTAAGTGGAATATGCACTATTGACGATGACTAATATCCGTTTCTCTCAATAATTTCTTACATTGATCACCATAACTACAATCAAGCCAATGTACAAGGATACAGAAAAGTGTAATTTGCTGTTTTTTTTTTTTTAAATAAAAAAAAAAAAAAAAAAAAAAGTCAAAACTTTTTACAGTATCTGCGAGGAAACGAAGCATGCATCCCAAATTAACCAGCTCTCTCCGTCAATTTTTAGTGAATCTTAAGACATTGATCACATGAAGGACGATCACCGGTAGCCAAGCCTCTATACAAGTACCTTAAATGATGAAAAATTCACATATCTCAGATAGATAATAGTAGGGAAAATAAATCTGAAATATGTACCTGAGCTTCATTAATTCTTCTTTAAAAAAAAACACCTAACTCAGCAACTTGTCCACTTATATTGTAAGTGGTAAGTGGTAACCTCTAACCAGTAATTACCAGTGCCACCACAACAGATATCCATCAAACTATGTATGAGCAGTAACAAACATCTTTCAGCTGAATTTATAGCAAAAGGTCCCTTTTCACCACTGATCATATAGGTTCAAATAGCTAGGAAATAGTAGTGAAGAGAAACGACTAAAGTTATTTATTTCTAAGGACTAGGGTTGAGTTCGATGATAACAACTTTAGCATCCCTCTAGGCCTCTACCTAGATAGACTTTAGACAAGTGTTTATACACCTGATCTAACAATTCAGTACTAACATTTTTACGTTTATTAATCAGCGAAAGGAAAACAACTCAAGCTGTAAAAATAATATTTAGAAACAAGGTGATACTTACTTCATAAGGATATCATAATACTCTGGATCCAAAGAGGAAAACTCCCCATCCACATCCTTCATTGCCATAATTGCTCTATGCATTTGTAGGCTGCCAGAAACCCAATTCACATTAAAACCAATCCAAAAAGGAATAATTTAAATAATAAAATTAAATTTATTGACCCAATTCTGTTTGATTGGAGAAGGAACGCATAGATGTGTCACTTTTGTTTCCATTTGCGAAATTCCCGGGAAACAAACAGGGGAGGGGTCTAAATTACAGACCTTGCAGCGTTCATCTCTGATCTTGGGAGGCGAGCCTTCGAGAGCCTTTACTGGTTTGGACCTACATTTGTAACCCCTATTTAGTCTTGTTTGTTTTCGGTTTCGGTCATCGAATGATAAAAGATATTAGGGGTTTTCGAGATTCATAAGAATCTAAATCGTAATCGTTACTGTTTGAGAAGGCTTTCGATCTTCTTAGATTTGGCTTCGATTCGTGTGATTATCGCATCTGCATTATCAACAAACTCTTCAGTTCCCGCCATTTTTATTTCCTTTAACCTCTCCTCTCCTCTCCTCTCCTCTCCTCTCCTCCTATGGTCTTCTCTTTCCTGCCAAATGCTCGGAAACTCGGAGACGGAAGAACTACCCCTAAACTACATCGTTTGAGTTGTATGGTATGAACTATAGCATGGAAGGAACGAGTTTCTACTTTCTTAGTGGGCTGTGTTTTTGGGCCAGTTAATGGGTCTCGAGTATTAATATTACACACTTCTGTAATCCCAATTTGTAGAGAGTAGATTAACTTGGTCCACAGGGGCAGTCAAGTCATATTGTCCAAACGGTCGTAATGATTGCTGCTTTTGAACTCTGCGCCCTTTTCACACCTTTTGAGAGTCTCTCTTTCTCCTCTTTCTAATCTCTTGCTTGGCTTCAAAGTGTTCGTTTCTTCACCAAACAAAATCCAAAGCTCAATACAAACTCATCTTGCTTCAATGGAAGCTCAAGGTCCTTGCAGAAATGCCCATTTTCCATATTCAAAAGCACAATCAACCATTCATTCAATTTCCCCAACTCGTGGTAAGTCCTGTACATACTTAATTTGCAAAGTTCTTTTCTTAGCCCTATTCTTAATTGTTATTCCACTATTCCCATCCCAAGCTCCAGATTTTTTAAATCAGCAACCTGTAATTACTAAGTTCTGGGAGCTTATTCACCTTCTCTTCATTGGCATTGCTGTGTCCTATGGCTTGTTTAGCCGAAGAAAGGTTGACGTGGGCAGTACTGAAACTCACTCCAGATTTGATAACTTTCAGTCTGATATGTCTAAAATGTTTCTTGTTTCGTCAAATCTTGAAGATGGGTATGAATATCCATCTGGGTCTGCTAAGAAAAGACAGGTTCAAAGTCTGGATGCCCAGTACTTCAAAGGTGAACCCACAAACATGTGTTGTGATGGTAACACTGCTATTGACGAACATTTCAAAACTAATATGCCGATTTATGAAAATGGTCCTGACAATTGGTGTCATGAGTATGGTGAAAAAGATGTTTTTCAATCATGGAATTCTCAATATTTTTTAGGTGAATCATTAGTGGTAGTAGCTCAGCCAAATTTTGCTACTAGTCCTACAGTTGATGATAAGCCATTGGGATTGCCTGTACGGAGTTTGAAATCAAGGTCGAGAAAATGGGATAGTCTAGAATTTACCATTGAAAATGAGTCTCTTTCAAGTACCCACGGTTCATCCGAGTGTTCTGATAACATTAAAGCTGCTAACTTTGGGGATTCAGATCCTGAAAATTTACAACTTAAGTTCGGTGAAGCTGTTGTATCACCCTCCCCAATTCCACAGCGATCAAGATCTCAAAGGGTTGAAATGAAAGAAAATTTGGCTTTTGTTTCTCGTTCACATTTTAGGCCACTCTCAGTTGATGAAACTCAATTTGAATCGCACAAAACTCTGTCTTTGAAGTCCAAATTATCTTTCCCATCTCAAGCTAGTGCTAGTTCCATGTCATCTTATTCTTCAGGATTGGATTCTTCTCCACCACGCTCTTCTTGTTCTTCTTCAGAATTGCTCAACTCAAGGCTTGAGGATGTGGGAACTGAGAGCTTTCAAGAATTTTCTACTTCCGGTTCATCATTGCCATCAAAAGCAATGATTGGTTCTTGTTTTGGTTCTTCATATCAAAATGAAGTGTTGAAAGGTTCCAAAGATTATATGACTGAATTGAGGATAAGTGAAGGAGAGGATCAGATTGGTAGCAAAGAGTTGAAATGGGAAGGGAAGAATAAAAGCCTTTCTAAAGCTTCTTCATCTAGAGGAAAATCAGTTAGAACAATTAGAAGTGGTGGATTAAACTCAAAGGCTCCAAACACAAAGGAGGTGAATGGTAAACAGATCGGCGATGATTGTGAAAAGAAGTGTGACGATGTGGGATCCATACATATTAAAAAAGATGGGGTTAAAAAGAGTGAAGGAATTGATAGATTGGTTATGTTACAAGACAACAATAGTGAGGGGAATCTTGATAAGCCTTCTGGTTTTGCAAAGCCAACACTTAGAAAACATCAAAAGAAGGAGCTGAAAGAATTGTCTGGTAATGTTTCTGTAGAGACTGCAAAGTCAAATACTCAGATTGAGAAGTTTGAGGTTAACTCAAAGGAAGATGCTGTCTCTGGCCCTTTTAATGATACCAATGTGGACTCTGATGAAGTTGATAAGAAGGCTGGAGAGTTCATAGCCAAATTTAGAGAACAGATCAGGCTTCAAAAACTTGCATCATTTAGAAAACACATTGGTGACAGTTATTTTAATTGATTTTGGGAGCTAACTTAGGTTGTTATAGACTTCTGAGTATTGATATCGTATTTAACTCAACTATCTTTGTTTCAACAGTCAATGGGATTCATTGGTTCTTATTTTTGGCGACACTTGGGATTTTTCTGTGGATTTTGTTGGACACTTTGTAGTCTTGCTCCTTTTAGCAATTTAACTGGATGGAAACTATGTAAAATTTGTGAAATTAAACTATTAGTTTTCTCCGTTACGATTCATGGAATTCCATTTGACGTATTTGTTATATTTTAATGTTGATGTTTATTTTGTGCCCTCTTGTTCAGTGACATGCGTACATTAATGTACTTATCAAGAAGATAAAGGGCAATCTCTATTCATGACTAAAAGAAGATGTAATGTAATGTAGTTGCACATGAATTAGTCAAAGAGTGCAAAAATAGAAGGGTCTTTATCTGAAAATGAAGTAACCTCGTATATTTCTACCCAGATCCAACACGACCGTTTGAGCATGTAATCTTTAAATAAATAAAATTCTTATTAGCAAAAAAAAATAAAAAAGGAAGAAGAAGAGCACTCTCTGTACATCAAGGCCAAAAGCACTTCTTGGATGGTCAGTAACTCTTTGACTCTGAATGGGTAAATATTGTGATTCATTACGCTCTATTTGCGATGATGAAAACAGAAACTAGTAGCACTTTCTTCGGTCTGGAGATTTAATAATTATAATAATAATAATAATATATTTTTCTTTATTTTACTTGTATGTCAAAGAACATGGCGAGCCATCCATTAAATTTTATATCTTCAGTAATAACAATACAAGTATAGGGATCGCAGTCAAAGCGAGCCCAACAGATTGGCCAGCTCTATACCTGACTTCTAACTATGAATGGAAACAGAGTAGAACGGATTTTTTATTGTCAATGATTCAATAACTATTGGCCATGTAATGGTCTAACGATAAATTACACATTTTATATTATATTGTACATGACATTCTCAAGGGGGTTTTGCACTGCGGTGGATGCAAGAGGTAAGTAATCCCATCAACAAGTGATGTATTTATCGTGGTTCTTCTGTGGGTGCTCTGTGATAAACAACAGACTCGTCGGATCTCGGATCAGCATGATACTGTCCGTATAATGCATAAAGACCAATCGTGATGATACTCAGGATGAAAAATCTGATCCACGCTTCATAGTGTAACTGCAAATATAGCAAGTTGATAATGTAACTTCTTGGACCTAATAATTCTATTTTCCTGAAACGGCATGATATTCCATTAATTACCTGAGCAAACAGAAACATGTTGAAGAAGATGCAAATGGCTGGCACAGCAGGTACTCCAGGACAAGAGAACCCTGGTGGATCTGCATAAAACTGAGAAAAATAATAAGATAATGGGATTAAAGAGGAAAATAGAAGATGCAATATCAGAGCACATGCACCAACAATTTTCAGACATCACAATAAGCTGTTCTAACCACCATATTTTCACTCTTCTAACATTGTTACCTTTTACATCATTAGCTGTAAATATAATAGATTGATGTTATAAAGTAGAACACCCCACAAAACAAATCGAGGTTCTTCATTGTTTCTATTCAACAAAATAAAATCTACATCTTTCATAAATAACTTGCACCCTGTACAGAGGGGAAGCCCAAAACAGCAAATTGAGGTTCTTCCCTGTCATTTGTCAACAGTATAAACAAACTTTTTCGAAACTACCAAATTCAGCCTCATTTCATTTTAAGCATATAATTGCCTAAAACATCAAAATGTGACCAATGAAATGGAACAATGTATAAAGCTTAATACATACTTGGCGGAAATAAAGAGTGATAGAAGCAAGTACAGCAACCACTGCAGCTAAGAACAGGAATATAGCTGATGCATCAAAGCGATAAAATAGTCCAGCACCAAAGCCACAACAGGCAACGATGAATAAGCAGATGACACCTTCCCTCCAAGTAGAGCAAGACACTTGACTTGCTGTCTTATCATTCCAGCGAAGAGCTACAACAGATGCTGCAACAACAGAATACCCCGTCTGAAACAAACAGTAAATCAGTGAGGTTCATGTAGCACAAATTTAAAATTAGAGGAACAAACATAATATTTAGTCCATATAGATGGCATATAGCAGCTGCCATCATTTATTAAAGTCCAACAAATCATGATTGCATTTGAGCCACCATCATTCCAATGCATTTGGAACTTCAGTTTGGCATTAATTATCTGTTTTTCTTTCCCTTTCAACTTTGCTGAAAGATATGGTACTATGAAATGTTGTTAACTTCTTAAGACTCTAACTTTATGTTCCTACCATGGATAAAATTACCACATAATTCAACCAAATTGATAAATTACAAACTACCCTAAACCAACTTACCAATGAACCAACAGAAAGAATATGTGAGAGAACATGCACATTAAACAGCCCTGCCAGTATTGAAGCAACAATTCCAACCCACACCTGAGAATGAACTGGAGTGTGTCGTTTTGGGTGTACATTGGCAAATATTGAAGGAAGCAAGCCATCTCTTCCAAGACCAAGGTATAAGCGAGACTGAACATCAGAAACATCCAGTCATTCAATGCAATAGATGCTACATAAAATGGGCACCTCATTTATGTCATAATTCTGAAAGGATTCACCTGAACATAAAGGCCAACTAGAAGGGTTGTCGTTAGTCCAGCCACAGCACCTACACTGATTAAAATGGAAACATATTTCAAACCCTTGGATGTAAAAGCTTCAGCTAGTGGAGCATCTTCCCCAAGTAAATTGTAAGGCACCATTCCAGTAATAACCAAACAGACACCAATATATAGTGCAATGCATATCAAAAGGCTAGCCATGATGCCTATTGGCAAGTCCCGCTGAAATATCACGTTGAAATAAACAAATGAAATATCAAAGTTAGTGGCCAGTCAAGAGAAGCTTATTTCCCATAAAACATTACACTAACTATGGTATTTAGCCCCAGCTTTTCCACCTGTGGTTTCTTTGATTCCTCAGCTGAGTTAGCAACAGCATCAAATCCAACATATGCAAAGAATACTACAGTGGCTCCTGTCAAAATTTGTTTGAAACCATTTGGAGCAAAAGGAGACCAATTTGAAACATCGACTTCAAAAGCACCAACAGCAATGACAATGAGAACTATAATAACCTGCAGAAGAGTTCCCATAAAATAAATTCCACAAGTTGTTTAGATCTCCAAAATTAAGACAACAGAAGAAGGATGGAGCACCTTCATCGCAGTCATGAATGAATTTACAGCAGAGGATTCTCCAACACCCCAACAAAGAATTATGGTCAGAAGTACGAGGAGAATTGGAGCTAATAAGTTGATTGATAGAGCTCCTCCAAAGAACTCTTGACCCCCATGTCCAAACCAGTCAGGAATATTATTCTTAAAAAATGGGAAAAGTTCTAGAATGGTGACTACATAGCTTGCTAAGCTGCGGGCAATGCTAGCAGCTCCAATATGGTAGTCAAGCATTAGTTGCGCAAACACTAGAAAAGCAGTGAGTTCATTGAAAGCTGAATAGGTATACAAATATGCTCCCCCAACTACGGCAGGAAAACGAGAAGCCAGTTCAGCATAACAGAGTGCATTTAACACACAAGATATCCCAGCCAGTATGAAACTAATCGTGACTCCTGCATTATGATAAAGCAATTACAAAGAAATTAAAACAAAAACAAAAAATAAGCATCTTCTCTCTAAAGCGTATAAAACCCCCTTCCTTGTCTGTTGTGTGTTCCGTTTAGAAATAGAGCAAATTGCCCATCAGATGAAATTCGACTTATGAAGACGACCCTTCCTTCAATTAAGGTAATAAACAAGGGAGTAGATCAAACAGAACCCGAAAAACAATCACGTATGCCCCGAAGATCTATTTTAGCTCTCACACAATAGTAAGATTCTAAGTTATACACGTTTTACGCTGAGGATTATAGTAAACTGAGATTCACGTAAGAAGTATTTGTTATGCTGCAAGAAGCTCCCGCCTCATATTTCTTTTAAAAAAAGCTATTCTTAACCCCAAATCTAAAATAAACAAAATATTTGAATATTCCAAACAACCCAAAAGAGACTGAGATTCAGAATTGAACAAACACGGAGAGAGAATCTCAATTTGAGAAGGTAGAAAAATTACAAAGACATACCAGGACCAACATCGCGAGCGACGGTACCGGTGACGACGAAGATACCGGCACCAATGGAGGCACCGACACCGAGAAGGATGAGGTCGAAGAGGCCAAGTCGACGGACGAGACCATCACCGGAACTTGTACGTACAACGGAAGCATCGGAGGGAGAGGTGAGGGACTTGGTTCTCCGAGCTGAGGACCAAAAATGCTGAAAAGATGACGAAGACAGCTGCAAGGATGACGTAGCCGGTGAGCTTATCTTCTCTTGGCCCATCGTCAAATATGGTTTATTTTCGAGTTAACTCGGTTTAATGTTTTATATAAATTTACATACAACCAAAAAATATAGGCTATATCTTATAAAAAAAAAAATCTATGTATATATATATACATCATAATAATTTATAAATATACGTTATACCTAGACGGACTTAGTATCTGAGTCCACGTTTTTCTTTGGATACGCATCAATAAATTAGGCTCACAGACTTCACGTAGTTGATCCAGTAATTTAAAATTCAACTAAAATAATTATTCTTGTAATTATTTCATTTTTATTAATTAAAAATACATATTTTGTATTTAAATTAATTTATTTATCTTGATTTTTATAATATATTTAAAATAAATACAAAATTAATTTTTTTATATTTTAAATTAATTGTAAAAATAAAATTATATTTAGAATTTTTATTTAATGTAATAATCATCATTTGATTAGAGTCATTGTTGAATATAATTTTTATTTTATTATCATATTTAGAGTTTTTATTATATGTAATAATTATTATATAAGAATAATTTTATCTAAAAAAAATATTAAATGTAATTAAAAATTTTATATATAATATAATATAGATAGATTAATAATTAAAATTATTTTTATTTATAATGAATAATTTAAATATTTTATTATAATAATGATAAAAATAATTGTATTAATATCTCTGTTTTCATGAAACAAAAGCAGTAATAGGAATTAAATATCTTTTACATTGCTCATGCCGGAACTTCTTGGAGCTAATATGTAGCTCTGATTGAAATTTATAAAGAAAAAAATAATAATAATTACATCATTACATGTATACTCAATAAAACACTTACAAAAAAATTAATTATAAAAAATTAATTAATTTGTACAAAAATCACTTACAATAAAATATTATTCAAATTGAACTATTTATCCTAATTAATAATAAAGTGGGATAAAAAATATCAACCAAAAGACCATACTTTTAAATATTAAAAACTATTTGTCATTATTATAAAAGATTAATATAAAAAATCACACAATATTATGTACACTGTCATTAAAAAAAATATTTCTTAACATCTTTGATATCAAAATTAGCTTTTCATTTTCATATACAGCTGAAAGATTAACTTCCACCATCTCAATTAAACAATCTGATTTTACTGTGTTTTTTATTAGAATGTATAGGTATTATGAGAATAATTGTTTAAGAACAAAGAGAAAAATAGAGAATGTGGGTACTGCTATATGGTTTGGGCCTTTATCTTTTTTAATTAGAAAACACTCGATATGTCTACTTTAAGCTTTTGTTTAGATTTTTTTTTTTTTAATGTTCTGATTTTTTTTTAGAATAGTGTAAAATAATTAATTTACTTTAATTCTAACTCATGTGATATATATTTATATATATATTAAAAATACGTATATATTATATATTAATTATTTTATTTATTTTATTTTAATTATTTTTTTACATCATATTTAAAAATAAATATAATTTTATAAATAATATTTAAAGTCCTTATTAAATGCGATAATCATCATTTGATTAGAATCTTTATTGAATGTGATAATCATAATTTAATTAGAATCCTTATTGAATGTAAACCTTATTCCATTATTAAATTTAGAATACTTATTAAAATAATATTTGGAGTCTTTATTAAAATGTTTATCTATTCATTTAGTCCCTAACCTATTTAAAATATTTTAATTTAGTCCCTTGTTTTTCAATTGACACAATTTAGTCCCTAACGTTTTAAAATTTGATAAATTTAGTCTAAAGTCACAATTTTTGTTAAATTGATTTGACGATATTATCCTTAAAATATGATAAAATTTGACTTTTTAATTCATTTAGTCATCAACCTATTTCAAAATACATAATTTATTCTTAACTTATAAACAAAATTATAACTCGATTTAATAACTAAATCATTCAATAATATGATAGTTATGCATAATACTATTAATCAATTTAATACAATTGAGATTTTGGATCAAATTTGTCAAATTTATAAGGATTAGAGATTGAATTGTGTGATTAAAATGTTAGGGATCAAATTGTAAGATCTTAAATAAATTAGAAACCAAATAAATAAATAAGCCTTATTAAAATAATATTTAAAATTTTTATTGAATGTGGTAATCATCGTATAGTTAGAATTTTTATTTGATATGATCATTATTAAATAATATTTAAATTATTTATTTAAATGTAATAGTGAATTTTAAAATGATAATTAATGTTATTAATTTAAAATATAAAAATAATTTTATTTAAAATAATATTAAATATGATTTAAATTTTTATAAATAGTATTGAGATATATTTACGTGTATTTTTAAAATAAGTAAAGAATTAACGGTATATTTTTTTAGGAAATTTATTTTCCGAGGATATGTCATGTGGAATCTGCCACTTTTGGCGCATATGTTATTTGATTGGTCCGACCAAATCGGACGTCTCTCGTCTCTTCTCACTCATCACTCTTTCTTTCTCTCTCTCTCTCAGAGTCGAGACTTTATAGTAGAACAGTAGAAGAAGCTTTTTCAATCTTTTATCAGCCTGTAAAGAATTCGACATCTGCAATGGTGCTAACCTATCACTCACCTTTGCTTTGTCTTCTTGTTCTCACCCATTGAAATTCCTTAACATCAGGTCTCTTTTAACTCTCTTCGCTTTTCTTTTCTTTTTTTTATGATTTACTTTTAATTTTTTGGACGTTATTATTATCATTATTATTGTTTCTTTCTTCCCTAATAATTTTGCAAACGGAATTTTCTGAATTGGTAGCCAGATTCTTCTTATTTTTCTCGTTATAGTCATATTTTCACATCATTTGCTTATTTCGATGGTCGTAATGTCAAAATTTGGGCACTTCATTTTTTTTATTTTTTATTTTTCTGGTTTAATTTGTTGATTTTCCATATTCCTCTGAGACACGATGATCTTTCTTGTATATTTTTTTTTCTGGTCTAAATGCAGGCTTGGTAGGTTTCCTAGTTTTACTTAAATCTCCTATAGAAAGGAAAAAATATATATATATCCCTCTTTAAACTACACGGTGGTTGAATTTTATGGCTTTTGCGATTTTCAATGTTTTAACGTTTGCAATTTGAAGTTTTCTTGAATTTCTGTTGAATGGTAATTTGGCTGAAGTTGTTTATTTATTGAATACTTGTTGAGTCTTTTTGTTTGTGATTACTGAAAGGGTCTTGCCGAATTATCCTGAAATTGCAGGATGAGCCCTGAATTAGAGCTGAAGCCTAAGTCAATAACTCCTGTAAAAGTTACTCTGCAGAAGAAGAACCGAAGTATTAATCAGTATCAGGAAGCTGAGCTTAACTTTGACTCGCAAACATTAGTAGTAGGACAATCCCCTCCTTCCTATGACATTAATAGTTTGGAGCTCAATATAATTGATAAGATGAACCCTTTCTATGTTGGTCTGGTTGAAAGTGAGTGCAAAGATGTTGTTGATATTTCAGAATCCAGTTCTTTTGGTGATACAACATCTGGGACAGAAAATGATTTGATTGTGGATGTTGATGAATTTCAGTCACGGTTGTGTGTTGACAACACTTGGGTGCCGGATTTTGATGTATATTTAGATGCATCTCGAAAGAGGTATTTTCTAATCTGACATATTTACTTTACGTTTGTAAATTGTATAATATATCCTTGTATTAGGTTGAATGCAGTATTTGGGGAGTTTGTTATTTAATCTTTAGAATTATAAAGGGACTATCACTGTGCAAGTGTGCAAATATTTCTTAATTTGGTCTCTTTGTAGTTCACCCTCTTGATCAGCTTCATGTGCTTTGTCTATCAGCTACTAATGCTAATTGTACCCCTTAATGCATAATGTTTTCTGTCTAATCATAGGGATCTTATGGTTTTTTGTGTGTAATCCATTTTGTTTATAATGATAGCACCATAGCACGTACCCATTCATGTGACTGGATTTTTTTACTCAGACTAAATCTTTATATAATTTTCTAGGAGGAAAAAGGTGACGTCTCATTGGAGAAAGTTTATACGTCCTTTAATGTGGCGCTGTAAATGGGTAGAACTGCAAATTAGGGAACTTCAATCTCAAGCGTTGAAATATGATAGGGAACTTGCTGAGTATGATGAAAGAAAGCAATTTGCGTTTGAAAGAATTACCTCAGAAGGTTTCGATGCAAAGTCACTACCATTTTCAAGTCAGTTTCAAAGCACTAAAGTCATGAAGAGGAAGAAAAGACAGAGACTTGAACATACCATTGATATAGCGTCATATATGTCACATCATAATCTGTTTTCATATTATGGTATGAAGTTCATAGGTTCTACTTCATGCAATGTTTAGAAAGTTGTTTACCACTGCTCCATCTGTTTTTTCCCTTAAATTTTAAGGAAAAAAGAACTTCATCTGTTCATTTGTCTGGTTATTGGTTAATATCTTATTCGTGTTTTATGCTGCTTCTCTGTTCTCCAGAAAAAAAAGATTCTATTGCTGATGGTTCTCCTTTGCAAGATGGTTTTGGCAATTTAGGTATGATTCATGTAAATTGTTTGGAATCCAGTTTTGGCAGTCAATGTTTTCTAGACCTAGTGTGGCTGAAAAATAAAAGAATCTTACACGAATGAACATTTTCTTATCGTTTTCCCTCTTAACCTTTTTTTTGGGAATAGTAAGATTATGATTAATATTATTCAGGCTATTGATCTACAATTAAATGTCATAAAAAAGTTTCTTTCTATAGATGGTGGAATAAGTCATTAATAATCACCTATCATCAATGGCTAATCAGTCTTCTCTCCGTGGTGATGATCTGAAAATTAAATAAAAAGTAAAGGATAATCTGACAAAACGAATAGCTTTTCACAACCTATAAACTTTTTGGATTTCTCTCTGCTTTCTCACAGAATTAAGAAAATTCATGGAGAGTTCCTCCCATGAAAATTCTCAATCTATGTGAGGAGGATATGTATTCTTCATTGGTGTGATTAGGCTGCAGGTATGATTTGTTTGAGGAGTTTGTGGACTATGGCCTTTTGAAAGTGGCACATCTCTTGCGACTTGTTTCTTGTCTTCTATGTGAGTTCTTATGGCTTTTACATATTATTGCGTATTCCATCCTCAAAGACCATCATAATGTGGGTTTGCTATTGCCTTTATCTCTGTGTTTGATTATCCTCTCTACCTATACGTCTTTCCCTGATTTCTTTCTCCCTAGTTTTTTATTCTTCTTATTTCTAAACTATTATTTACACAAAATGCATAGCTTAGCATTTTTAAATATGGAGCTATTTGTTTTAATGCATTATTATGTATATCTGCTTGTAAGAGTAGTTTTCGTGCATTTTTTATGCATCTTCTCTTTGTCTCGCTCTCAAGTGGCATCATAAACATTTTCCATGTGTCTTGCAGGTGAGTCTGCTCGTTGCAATGATGAGTTGACGACAAGTGATGAATTTTCACATCTTGAGTTTCAAGATGGTGATAATTCCTTGGAAGAAATTCTTCAAAATATTGAGATGGTGCAGGAACAAGTCTTAAAGCTGAAGAACCGGATCAACAAAGTGATAGTTGACAATGCAGGGAAGTTTTCTTTGATAAATAATAACCTGAGTTTCCTTGTACCTCTTGATGGATTGGCTAGCTCTGTGCAGAATCCTGCTTCTCCTCCTGTAAATGGCAGTAAATTACCTGTTTGTAATCCATCTCAGGATCCATGTATTCATAACCTAGAAGGTCCCATTTTACCTGAGAATGGAGTTTCAAGTAATGAAGATGCCCATCTAGATATACTTGAAAGCATGGCTCAACGTCAGGTTGGGGACTTGTGTGATAATGTAAGTTTTTTCTCTTAAAAACATGTACTTGACTGATGCACTCACTTTCCCTCGTTTGTCTATATCTCTATTTCAAATCAAGCTTAAATAAATTTTGGATAAAAATACCCTTAGTCTTTTTAGACAATGGTATATATTGCCCTTTATATTTTATTTTAAATTTTGAAGATAATAATATATTTTTCTCTTTATATTTTATTTTAAATTTTGGAAAAAATTTAAGTTCAATGCTTATCATATCTATTTTCGATATATATGTACATTTTGGTTAAAAAGTTTTTACAATAATTTATCTCTAATTAACTAAAAGACTTATAGATAATTTTTTATTTTTTATTTAATTGTCATTATATCAAATAAACTTCATATATATTGTAAAAATTAAACAAAAAAAAAAAAAAGTTCACAGTTTACAGGCAAAATTCACGTGCCTTGCACATGTCTTTAACTAGTAGACTAAAAAGTGTTGATTATGATGTTACAAGAAGATCACGAGCATTTTTGGTTTCATATTGTTTTTGTTCTCAGATGGTTTTATATGAGGCCAACTCCTGACAGCATCCAATTTCCTGTTGTTGAGTTGTTCTGTATTCCGTAAATAACAGTGCTAAGTACATTCCTTCATACACTCTCACCACTGCTTGATTGACATGTAGCATATTATACATTTAATTTGAAACCAAGTCTATCTTTAGAAAGAAACACCACATGGTAGTCAGAAATGTCTTATAGATATCCATCCCTACATAAAAATTTTGCTGCAGGACTCCCTCCTTTTTATCCTCTTAAGATTCCAAGATCCCTTATGGAGTTTGTTTGTGTATTTATTTATGGATTTTTGTGAAACAAATAATTTGTGCTGGCATGGTCTTTTTGCATATTCCCATTTTTTAGAATTATACACAATTCTGGAAAATGTAACTTTAAATATTCCCTATAATTTGACCTACAAAGTTAATTGTTCATTTGATCATTCGTGTCCACAGATTGATGATGGCATCCTGATAGATAATGAGGTTGCCAAGGAACAGTTGCATAATCTTGGAAACTTCAGAGATCAACTAAAAGAGAAGCCTCAGGTGTCATTAGACAAGTATGAAACCAAGCCCTCTGTTGTGGGTTTAGAAGCTATCTTACCCTTAGCCACCAGTTTGTGCAAGAAGCCATCCAATGGAAAATCAGTTCCCAGTACCAATTCTAATTCCCCTAGGTGCTCAAGAAATCGGAGAAAGCGAAAAGCTGGTTCTCGTTGATGAACGTTTAGCTTTAATGGAAGTGATGGAGAAATTTAATTTTGTCTACAGGGACCCATTTACGGATTCTTTGATTAGAATTTATGTCCCGTGGCTTTGATCAAAATTGGTAATTGTATATCTTACATGCAGTGTAAATGCTCTTGTTCTCTGTATATCCTGCGAAATTAGTTGATCTTGTGGAAATATGCGAGTGTATATTTTCATTGTGCTTTTCGGATCATTTATGTTGTTTAGCAGTTAAAGGAACCAAATTTCTTGAGCGTTTTAAGTGAAGACTTTGGAGCTTAAAAGCAGTTAAATGCCAGTTTTTTTCGGAAATTTATATCAACGCAGCAATGTATTGATTAAATGATTTATAAATGGACTCAAATGCACTGAACCGTAGGGGAGGTGGTGCAGTGGCATTTAATTTTAGTATAGAACAATATGCTTCTTGTAAGCACGCAAATTTCAGCCCGAGTCTTTGCAAGTATGTAAACTTTAAAAAAAAAAAAAAAAAAAAGAGCAAAAAAATGTTTATGCAAAGTTGGAATAAAGGTTGAAAAGTATTCTCACTGGGTTGGAAGTTGGAAGTAGGGGCGGAGCTATTCAGAGGCTGAGGGGGACTGAAGCCCTGGCCGGATTTTCTGGAATTTTTTTTTTGTCTGCTCCTCCGTTGCTGCTCGCCTGCTCTAGCTCCAGCCTCTGCCGTCTGCCCCCAGCGAAGGTTATGAAAGTCCTGCGTGCTCCTGCCGGCTGCCACTGCCGTTCTTTTCCTACACGCAGTGGTCAAGACTTGTTGAGGCTATTTCCTTCACTTTTACTTCTAAGAAAGTGCTTCAAGAATACCCATTTTCTTGAACTCCTACCACCTGAAGATGACCTTGAAGATGAACCTCAAGCCGAACATGGAGGAGTAGACTCTACAGTGTGTGACTCTTGTTCAATCTTGTTCTGTTTGAAAACATCCTCTTTTGTATAATTTTCAGGAAAGTAGAAGTTTTTAACCTCTGATTTGTGGCTTTGGTTCCATTTATCAAAAGGCACAAATCTCACATCTCTGCCTCTCACAAGCTCAACTAAGAGGTCTTTGTCATCATCATAATTTTCATTATCAACATTCAGAGATGGAGTACTGAAGAGCTAAAAATGGGTCAAAGGCTTTAAAGGCCTGATTTTGCCATTCAAAAACAGTTCATCAGTTGTGCTTATTGATCCATGAGCAGTAGACCCATTTGAACCAAAGCTTAAAGAAAATTCAAAGTCAGATATCAATGACGTGGAATATTTCTCATGTGAGGAAGGTGAAGATGGGTGAGATAATGAGAATGGGTTTGAGGTTCGAGCACTGTGTGATGGGCTTGCGTGCTGGAGTCCAGTTCCACTGCTTCAGCCCTCCCATTATAAATTCTTGGCTCCGCCCCTGGTTGGAAGTAAACAATAATGTGATTATAACTTCACTAATTTTTGTACCAACAACTACAATTGCCCCAAGCACAGGGAAAAGGACAAAGAAATGTACGGACATAAAAATAATCAAAGAAGGAAATGAAACCATACTCTCACCGTAATACTCATCAACATCCCCATTTTGCCAACCAATGACAGTGAGAAGTGTACAATATTGCCCGTGTGCGTGCGTGTGTATTAGTAATGAAAGATAATGAGATTTAAAGTAGGGAGTGAAATGTTTACACGGCAAGCAAGGAATACCTTGTCCAACCTACTTAGGACCGACTGTTATGTTGTGACAGGAGCCTGGAGAGTCAGCTTGTTAGGTACATACTCTTTATGGTCGCATTTTACTGCAGATATATTCTTCTTGTTGTTTCCAGTATGTCTCACTATGACTGTGTTTCTACTGTGTTGATATTTGATACGTAACCCTTTCTTTTCTTTCCTTTGACTAGTTTTAACCACTACTACTCTCTCCCTTCATATGCCTCAGCAGCTGACTCATTGTTGAATGTGTACTCTCTGAACCCAAGACCTCGATGACACTACAACCTACTTCTTTGTTTATCTCATTCTTCCACAGTGACCCTTTGATTACCTCTGCTGCATCATTCCACCTCCTCTCTGTGACATACAAATTTCTCATGGTAACGTAGTTCCCAAAGTTCCCTGGCTCTAGTTCTACAGCATCATTTAGAACTCTCTTTGCTCTTTTGACATCCTTGCAATGACCACACGAGAAAAGAAAAGAACTTAGAATTATCCCATTAGCCTTGTAAGGCATGCCCTCAATCAATTTCTCTGCTTCCTCCAGGCATCCTGCCCTACCAAGAAGATCTACCATACAACCATAGTGCTCAACCTGTGGGATAATCTTGAAGCCTTCCATTGCATTGAACCATCTTTTCCCTTCCTCTACTAAGCCCTGGCGACTACAAGCAGATAAAACTCCAATCATGGTTATAGCATTTGGCTTAACTTCCTTCTGTAGCATTTCCAAAAATAGAGTAAGTGCTTCCTTGCTACAGCCGTTGATAGCAAAACCATTTATCATAGCATTCCAAGAAGCAATTCCTTTTTCAGGAATGTCATCAAAAAGTGTTTTTGCTTTTGTAATTTCGCCACATTTGGCATACATATCCAAGAGTGCAGTACAAATATTGGATTTTGTGTCAAGTCTTTTATTTACAACAAACTGGTGAATCCAAGTACCTAAATGCAGAGTACCCAAATCTGCAATAGCTGGAAGAATGCTAACAATAGTCACTTGGTCTGGTTCCAATGAAGTCATAGCCTGCATATCGTGAAATAATTTTAAAGCCTCAAGAGGTAGTTTGTTTTGGCAATATCCACCAATCATTGTGTTCCAAGAAATAAGGTTCTTTTGAGGCATGGAATCAAACAGTGATCTAGCAGATTGAACATCGCCATTATGGCAATAGCCATAAATCATGTTAGTCCAGGACACCACATTCCTGCTTGTCATGCGCTCAAACAAAAATCGGGCGGAGTCCATGTCTCCTAACTTGACATAACCATCAACCATCGCGTTATATGCAGTTGTATCTTTATCAGGCATATCATCAAAAAGTTTCCTTGCACTAACCACATCTCCTGACCTTGAAAACCCAACGATAAGCGCAGTCCATGACACATAGCTTCTATAAGTCATTTCATCAAACAACTTTCTTGCGTAGACCATATTCCCCAACTTGGCATACATATCAACCAATGCCGTCGCCACATGCAGATATAAGCAAAACCCGATTTTCAGAGCTTCATTATGTAATTGTTTCCCTTGGCAAATGGCTGCATTGAGACTGCAAGACTTTGCCAGTAGAACGAACGTATAGTTGTCAGGCATAAAACCCATGTCTCTCTTAAGATATTCATAAAAAGTGAAAGTTTCGGCAAATTTGTGCAAATCCAAGTGGGCTTTGACCATGCTGTTACAAAGGAAGGCGTCGTGTCTGAAGGGGCAGAAATCGAAGACTCGGCGAGCATGGTGGAGCAGAGCAAGTGGGTTTGGGTGTGAGACTAGAAGAGGGAGAGAAGTGCAGACTGAGATGAATTTAGTGAGGAGATTGACATTAGCTTCGAGAGCATTTCGGAGCATAAAAGCGTGGATTTGAAGGAGATATGCTCTGGTCTTCGTTCGTTGGAGAAGGTATAAGCATTTTCTTTCTACGTTGCTCCAAAGTCGCCGAGTCATTGATGAATGCATTTCAATCTCTCTTTCTATCCCTAATCTTGCTTCAATGTTTTACAAGCTTATAAATTCTTCGTCTGAGTAAACATATAGCACTTCCATTAGCAAGTTTTTTTTTTTTCTTTTTCCCTGATGATACCAAATCAAATTGTTTAAGATTTGGAAGTGAAATAAATTATTTTATCAACTAATAGAGGAGAAATTGGCTTTCAAACCCTAAACTACCATAAGCAAACCCTTTACGCCCAATGGAAGTTTATTTTAAGATCATTTCTTTTAAGATTTAATTTCAAGACATTTTCATTCATAATTTTATTTATAACACGTACATATAACGTATATTTTTTTTTTATAATTTAAAATTTTTTTTTTTTTTTTGCATGCAACACACGTGTTTTTTTTTTCATAAACATAACTAGCATAATTTGTTTAGATAATTAAAAATAAAATTAATTAAATAATTTATCTTTATAAAAATATAAAAGTTTTTTATAACTAAAAGTTGTCTTAACTCTTAACATAGAATAGGAGTTTCTTTTAGAGAAAGAAAAAAAATAAAAAGATTGTTGATCACATAAATTTTAAAATATTTTTTTTTAGAAAGTGAATATTCCATTTCTTATGAAACTAATGATAATTTAAAAATAAAATAAAATGTAAGATTGCAGTTCTGAAACCGTTGTACATATATGATCATAAAATATCAAAGCTGATGCACTAAAATAATGCATCTTATAAAACGCGAAAAGATTGGGAAAACAGAAAGAAATAAATTAAACAATGTATTGCTGCCTTTGAGAGTGAGCGTGCAGCTCCCTCATCTTGCTCATTCAGTATCAGAACAAAGGAGCATTGTTTACTAAAAATCAACTTAGAAACAGAACCTACATGTACAATATATGCTCAAGCATGATGAGAAATATGGTTTTAATTATTCGACACTTGAGTGTTTTAGTTAATAATTTACCTGCTCTGCTGCACCTTTACTTACTCCGTGCATTTTACCAGCTGCATCAATATATGCAAGTGCAGTGCTTTTTATCATTAGAAAAAAAAAAAAACGATTGTTGTGTATACTTCTTCTAGGAGGTGGTGTGAAATTTCATTTCGTAATTATTGGTCATATTCAGAGACTATTTACTCTAAATAATCAGAAGATATGGTTTCCTAATTAATGATGAAAGCTTACAAACTTTCAGACAGGGTTATGGCCCAGAAATAACCGTTTGAACTTTGTTAACATAAATTATAAATCATATATCAGAATCATTATCCATTTCCTACAAACAAGAGATGCGTACTTGCATCACCAGTCCTCCTTAACCAATCCATTTAATATTATTAACAGTAAAAGATTATAATACCATACTAAACCATTCCTCCCATTATAGCAAAACACCCACATTCAGGAGGGCACCAAAAACCTTGACCTTGCAATATTACGCAGAAAGGCGGGATTTGAACAATTTGCTATGAATTAATCAACAGTATCATCCATGCTATTACACAAAAAACAAGCAAAGCCATGAAAACATACATCAATTAGTGGAAATATCAATTGGAATTACAAATGTCTAGAATATATGCTCTCAAGACACACTAGCAGCACCAACAGATCTAGTTTTCTTGTTTCCAACTCAGTTGTGATAAAGATGGGCATAGAACACGCTAATGATCTTTAAAATTTTATGCCTCAAGAAATAAGGGTAAAACTATTAAAGTGACCACATTTTATCTCCAAGCCCAAAGCAATAGCGGGTGAAGGATATGCCATGGACAAAAATCAAGGCAAGTTGCCAGAAAAACCCATCTGAAGTTACATCGCTCATCCTATTTAACTACTTTCATGATCTTGGATGCCTTCTCCTGCAATTTTAATTCCTTTGTCAAGCAGTTGAACCATGGAAATTCATAAATCCTATCCAATCCAAACCATTAAATAAAAGATTTTGGCAAACTATTAAAGATTTTCCATGAGATATCTCGATGTTGCTCATCCTTATCTCGCCATTTACTGAAATAAGCAATCTAAAGAATAATCAATGCAAAGAGATCCAAAACATTTAGCGATCAAAAGTATCTACTGAATGAAAATTAACTTTAGAAATGCAGCTCTCATAAATCCTCTACATTTGTACATGCATGCATCCACATGGAAAATTTATGCATGCACACAAAGAAGTGTAAAATTTTGATCAATTTCATAGTAGTAGACTACAAATATAACGCTCAAGAAATTGTTAAAAGTTTGCTAAAAATATTGTTCAAATTATTTACCTCTTTGGCCGGCTTCTATCTTCCTCATAGTCCATCACTCCACCAGGTTCGGAGTAGCCCTCCTCGTGCCCTCGAAAGTCAATGGCGGCCTGAACTTCTGTCACACCGTAAGTAAGACACATCGACCAACGTATTCCAATATTTTGAACAAATAACTCTCTAATACACATGGAGGAAAGAATGGCACAATACTTTATTTCTTGCAAGAGTTTGGCAATTTTCACTAAAACTTAACACATCTTATACAAACCAGAACTAAATGGCAAGCCCAACCAGCAAACTACATGGCATGCATTAAAACTTTCTAGTGTCCATGCACAGATTCAATCATCACACACATATCACTACGAATGGGAAGAACAAGACAAAACAATTAAACAAGTTCAATGAATTTATTTCCCTTGAGGTTGGAATAATAAAAAGATAATCAAAGAAAACAAATAGATATGTTCTACCATTCTCAAGCAAACTTTCTACTACTTTTACTTTTCCTTCTAAAATTTTGGGATGTGTTTTAGAAAGAATTCAGGAAAAAACAAACATGTTTGAAAGCAATGAAAAAATAAAGAGAGCCTGCTTCAACTGACCTTGAGGGAGATTGTCTTCTTTACTTCTTCCACCCTATCTTCAAAATCCTTACTGTGCTTCTTGTCCAACTCACTCATGGTATCAGCCCACTTTATCTTTTCTTGAATTGAGACCAGTAGATGGTCTGATGTAGTCAACCTAGGTATCATTCATTATTAGCTATGATACTATTACTATCATAGGGACAAACAAGGGAAAAATTAAGTACTCTGGTAAGTCATAAAGCAATTTTACTACAGAAATCAGAAACAATAGAAGAGATATGACAAGAAGGAACTCCGCGAGTTAAATAATGGGTAAGGTAATATATTAATATTTCTGAGCTTCCTAGCTATAATACTCCAAGCAAAAAACTTGAACAGATGACAAAATGGCCATAACATTTTTTCACGCGAAAATAGGGGAAGCTGCAAACTCCATAGCATAAACCAATAGTCTCACAACAATGTTTTAGATGATGAAACCATACCTCTTGGTAATCTGTTTTATGAGAATTGTACATTGACTAAACCAAAAAATATATACGTATGAGTTTAACAATGCCACTATAAATTTTACCAGCTGGACAGAGTTTGTATCATACTCCCAAGTTGTCCAGGTCTTGGATCTCTCCCTGCAGCAAATTGGACCTGAACAGGAAAAATAAATTAGGTACTTTCTGGAAGAATACAATAAACTGAAAGAATCAAACAGAGAAAGAGGGAGCATAAAAACAAGAAAAAGAAAATAAATAAAGCCACAGCATTAGGACAATGAGCCAAAACCTCAAAGCATCTCCGCAACTGATCCAACTTTCCTCTAACAATACCCTGAAGAAAAGAAATAAATGTCAGTCTAACAATCAAAACTTTACTATTAGTTTTTCACTCCATCTTCTAAATTAGAAGCCTAAGCCACCCAGAATGGCTTGATGATGTTTTAAAATATAGAAGTAGACATTGTTGAGTATTGCTTAAATGAATACAACGCCACTTCTCATGAAATCCTAGGAAACAAGAGAATTCAATGTTAATAATAACATGCCCCAATAGAATCACATATTGGTGCAATTCATGCATAAATTAACAAATATAAATGCTCACTTAATTTCATCACTTAAAGGAGAATTAGCAAACTGAAAGAGCACATACTGCATACATGCACTCGTTAATGAGAAAATCCTCAAGCTCGCGTACATTAGAGACATCTAACTCCTGCATTAGGTTGTCATAGAATAATACCTGGAAAGTCACAAGAATTTCAGATTGAAAAAATATCACAAATTATGTTATATGGACTCAGGAAAAAGCATCTGACACAGGTGCGTGTCCAAAGATCAAATTCATCGCTATGTAAAATTTTCGGACATGGGGACACAGATAATAAGTGTCTAATTATTAGACATGAATATAGGGACACAACATATTATATAAACTATTATATATTTTATATTCATGTATTAATATTTTTAAGTATTTATAATATTTTGCATTTACTAGTATTTTTCATCTTAATTTTCATTTTTATTTTAATTAAATTATCAATTTTCTTTAATTAAATAAAACCAACTTTCTAAAATAAACTTATTATTTTCTTTCATAAAAATAAAAAAGAAAAAAATTATTCCTAAACTGGAGGGAGAGAAGAGCAAAGGAAAAGCACAAAAGGGGAAGTCATAGAAGTTGAGCAGCAAAACCGCATTGCCTTTGTCTCTCTCAACTCAGTTTTCCTATATCTAATTTAAAGAAAATGTGGGTTAATTTAAATGTTTATGACCAGCTCAAGTTTATTAGCAAACAAAATATGTTAGACCCACAGTGCGATTTACATATGCAAGGAGAAGTAGTGGAAGAAAGTAATTTACAGATAAGTGGTTTGGTTGAATTCTGTTTGTTATTTCCTTTCCATTTCTAGTTTGTTATTTCTTTTCAGTAATAAGTTGGTTATGTTGGGGACCACTAGGATATATGATTATTTGATCCACGTGGCCTATCTTTTCTGTTTTGAGTATAATATAGGCGAGCAATGGGGGAGTGAGGGGGTGTGGAAAAACTTATAAAGAGCCTTGCTCTGAGGAGAGAACCGAGCCTCTCGAATGCTTGGAACCTATCTTAGTTTTCTTGCTGATATTTCTAATACAATTTTCAGAGAATACTTTCCAGTTTTGTTAGTGTATTTGATTGAATATTGGACTGTTAACTGTTTTAATTGCAGCAGGGAACATCAGGAATTGTGGTTCATAACAAAAGTGGTATCAGAGCAGTTCAACTGGGAAAAAAATGGCAAAAAATAATAATCAAAGAATGGAAGCGATGGAAGAAGTGATAGGAACAATTCAAGGAGAACAAAATAGAATCGTTAATGAAGTTGGAGGATTAAAGGAAGGTTTACATACCTTAGCACAGCAGCTCAATCAGAAGCTCGAACAAATGCTTAAAATACAGGAAGAGCACTACCCTCCCTCTGTCACCAGTAAGGAAAAGGAGGCCATGGCCATGAGCCCAATGACAGGAAACCACCGTGAAGGGGGCCAGAGCAGTGGAGAACAAGGTGGGTCAAGCCATATCCGGCAGGATTTTAGATTTCGGAGGTTAGACATGCCAATCTTTGATGGAAATAATCCGGACGGCTGGATACTACGCGCCGAACGGTACTACAACTTCCACCACATGACCGACGACGATAGGCTTGAGGCAGCAGTAATTAGCTTTGAGGGCGATGCCTTGTCCTGGTATCAATGGGAAACAAGTAAGCAGGGTTTCCGGTCATGGGAGGAATTAAAACGAATGCTCCTCCGCCAATTCCGATCGTCCCAGAGTGGTTCGCTTTATGAGCAATGGCTCGCGCTCGAGCAAACTGGCTCCGTGAAGGATTATCAGCGTCGGTTCATTGAACGAGCAGCGCCTCTGATGAACATATCTGATGAAGTAGCTCTTGCAACCTTCGTGAATGGTTTAAGGCCCGAAATCAAGGTAGAACTAAGATTACTTGGGCCTCATACATTGGGTAGGGCTATGGAATTGGCCCAGTTGGTAGAAGACAAGTTGGGTTGGACCCAAAGGAACAACCGAACACCCAAAAACGTTAGCCCAGTAAATCAGAGAACTAATTCACCTGGAATTTTCAGCAACCGTATTTCCAATCAGCAGTCGACCATGACCAACCACAGCTCGGGAGGCATTCGCCGGCTGACCGATCAAGAGATGCAAAAGAAAAGAGAAAGGGGATTGTGTTATAGATGTGATGACAAGTGGGCACCTGGTCACCAATGTAGGCGCAAGGAGTTGAGTGTGCTCATATTGAACGAAGGAGCAGATGAACAGGGCAGTGAACTCGAGGAAGAAGAAGATGAAGGGAAACAAGAGGAAGCCTTAGTGGAATTCGGCAATGGGGTTGAGGTCTCCTTAAATTCTGTGGTGGGTTTTACTACTCCTAAAACCATGAAACTATGGGGATCCATCGGTGATCAGAGAGTGATTACTTTGATCGATCCGGGTGCAACCCACAATTTCATTGCAGCCGAAGTGGTGGAGAAATTAAAGATACCTGTTGTCAAAACTAGTAGCTATGGTGTGACTTTGGGAGCTGGAGAAGCCATTAAAGGGGAAGGAGTTTGTAAAGGAGTCCAACTGGAACTGCAGGGATTAACGATCATTGCTGATTTTTTGCCCCTAAAATTGGGAAATTCAGAAGTTATTCTGGGCATACAGTGGTTGGAAACACTAGGGGTAACCCACACTAATTGGAAGCTCCAAACTATGAAGTTTTCCATAGGGCAGAAGGAGGTTGCTTTACAAGGAGACCCTGCTTTGAGCATCACAAAGGTATCCCTTAAATCCATGATGAAGTCACTCAGGCAAGAGGGACAAGGGTATATGGTGGAGCTGAATAGTTTAGAGGATGTGGCATCACAAGAGAACCAAGACCCAGAAATTTTAGAAACCTTATTACTTCAATATCAGCCCATTTTTGAAATGCCAGAAGGGCTTCCACCCATCAGAGGACGGGAACATGCAATTGTGCTTAAAGAAGGTAGTGGCCCCATTAGTGTAAGGCCTTACAGGTATCCTCACATACAGAAAGATGAGATTGAGAGGCTTATCAAGGACATGCTGCAATCAGGCATTATCAGAACTAGCTCTAGCCCGTTTTCAAGCCCCGTCCTATTAGTCAAAAAGAAAGATGGATCTTGGAGATTTTGCGTGGATTATAGGGCATTAAATAAGGTGACGGTACTCGACAAGTATCCCATTCCAGTTATAGAAGAATTATTGGATGAACTTCATGGAGCCCAAATTTTCACAAAACTTGATCTCAAATCGGGTTATCACCAAATTCGGGTCCAAGAAGAGGATATTCCCAAAACTGCATTCAGAACCCATGATGGACATTATGAATTCTTGGTCATGCCATTTGGCCTCACTAACGCCCCGGCAACCTTCCAGTCATTGATGAATGAGGTATTTAGGCCTTATCTGAGAAAATTTGTGCTTGTGTTTTTTGATGATATTCTAATATATAGTGCAGATGAGATTGAACATCAGAAGCACGTTGAGTTAGTTTTCCAACTCTTGAACCACCACCATCTTTTTGTCAACAAAAAGAAGTGTGAATTTGGCAAAAGAGAGGTGGCTTATTTAGGGCACATCATTTCCAGGAAAGGGGTTTCAGCTGATCCAGAAAAGATCAAGGCTATGGTGGAATGGCCTCTCCCTAAGGATCTTAAAGGATTGAGAGGATTCCTTGGGTTGACGGGATATTATAGGAAGTTTGTCGCTAATTATGCTCACATTGCCCACCCATTGACAGAACAGCTCAAGAAAGATAATTTTTCATGGAATGAAGCGGCAACTATGGCAATGAATACTTTAAAACAAGCTATGACACAGCTGCCAGTCTTAATCATGCCTGATTTCTCCAAACCTTTTAGTATTGAGACTGATGCTTCCGGTTATGGTTTGGGAGCAGTACTGGTACAGGATGGGAGACCTGTGGCCTATTTCAGTCAGGTTTTGGGCCAGAAAGCGCGTTTGAAGTCTATTTACGAGAAAGAATTGATGGCCATTGTCCTTGCGGTACAAAAATGGCGAACTTACCTACTAGGTAGGCATTTCGTGGTCAAGACTGACCAACAGAGTTTAAAATTTCTCTTGGAGCAGAGAATTGTAAATTCTGAGTACCAGAAATGGGTTACAAAGTTGATGGGATATAGTTTTGAGATACAGTATAGAAGTGGAACTAGCAATCATGTTGCTGATGCTTTATCTAGAGTTCCCAACTCAATGGAGTTAGGGGAAATCAGTCTCCCACAATGGAAACACTGGCCTGCTCTCCAAAATGAGATTGCGCATGATAACCTCCTACAAAAACTAAAGGAGGATATTGAGTCTGGAAACTCCCATCCTGAGGGTTTCACAGTCCAAGAGGGATGGTTATACTACAAAGGAAGATTGGTTATACCTAAGCATACAACCCTATTGCAAGAGATCATGCAAGAGTTCCATGGTTCTTTAGTTGGTGGGCATTCAGGAGAGACTAAAACCTATCAGAGAGCTGCTGCTGAATTGTATTGGGAAGGTATGCATAAGGATATAGTCAAGTTTGTCAGTGAATGCACTGTCTGTCAAAAAAACAAATACAGTGCCACCACTCCAGCTGGGTTATTACAACCCTTACCTATTCCTAACTAGATTTGGGAAGACATAAGCATGGACTTTATAGAAGGATTGCCAAAATCCGGGGGTATTGATACAATACTGGTAGTTGTAGACCGATTGAGTAAATATGCCCATTTTCTCGGACTTAAACATCCTTTCACTGCTCAATCTGTAGCAGCCCTGTTTATTCAGGAAATAGTGAAACTTCATGGCATTCCAGTGTCAATCGTCTCAGACAGAGACCGAGTGTTCCTCAGCCAATTTTGGGTAGAGTTATTCAAGCTGCAGGGTACTACTTTGACACGTAGTACGGCTTATCATCCACAAACGGATGGGCAAACCGAGGTGGTTAACAGGACTCTCGAGACATACTTAAGGTGTTTTGCTTCCGACAAGCCAAGAAAATGGGCGACATGGTTACCTTGGGCCGAGTATTGGTATAATACTTCCTTCCATAGTTCCACACAATCAACACCTTACAAGATTGTGTATGGAAGAGACCCACCCCAATTAATTCGATATGCGAAGCATACGGCTAGTGTGGGGGCTGTTGAACAGTTGCTAGAAGAAAGAGATGCTCAATTGGATGACTTAAAAATGCAGCTCAACCGTGCCCAACAGAAAATGAAAAAAAATGCAGATCACAAGCGGCATTCAACAGAGTTTACGGTTGGTGACAGGGTGTTTCTGAAATTACGACCATATCGCCAAAAATCCTTGGCCAAAAGGAGCTATGAGAAGCTGGCAGCTAGATATTATGGCCCTTACAAGGTTTTACACCGGGTTGGGAAGGTAGCCTACCGGCTGGAATTACCACCTACCTCTACTGTGCATCCTGTTTTCCATGTGTCTCAGCTGAGACTTGCTAAAGGAGACACTTACTCATCTTCTGTCTTGCCTGCACAACTTTCTTTGGATATGGAAATGGTGGTGGAACCTGAGAAACTACTGGACATTCGTGTAAGGGACCAAGGTACACCTAATGAGCTAGAGGTGTTAATACAATGGAAAAATCTTCCGGAATTCGAAGCTACATGGGAGGATTATTTTAAGATGCTGGAGCAGTTTCCCCACTTCCACCTTGAGGACAAGGTGAAACTTTGGGATGGGGGTATTGTTAGACCCACAGTGCGATTTACATATGCAAGGAGAAGTAGTGGAAGAAAGTAATTTACAGATAAGTGGTTTGGTTGAATTCTGTTTGTTATTTCCTTTCCATTTCTAGTTTGTTATTTCTTTTCAGTAATAAGTTGGTTATGTTGGGGACCACTAGGATATATGATTATTTGATCCACGTGGCCTATCTTTTCTGTTTTGAGTATAATATAGGCGAGCAATGGGGGAGTGAGGGGGTGTGGAAAAACTTGTAAAGAGCCTTGCTCTGAGGAGAGAACCGAGCCTCTCGAATGCTTGGAACCTATCTTAGTTTTCTTGCTGATATTTCTAATACAATTTTCAGAGAATACTTTCCAGTTTTGTTAGTGTATTTGATTGAATATTGGACTGTTAACTGTTTTAATTGCAGCAGGGAACATCAGGAATTGTGGTTCATAACAAAATATGTCCAGCCTATGTCTTTCGAAGCCCAAACTATATCTTTTTTATTTTTATTTGGCCCATACATAAACTTTAGGGTTTTTTCCCCTTTTCCATGCCTCCAACATATCACCTCCAATTCTCTGCAATCTCTCTTCTTTTTCTTTTTTCTTCTTCATCTATGACCAACCAGGTAACCACCATGGTAGCTGCCATGTCTGAAGTTTTTTAGCCGCATCCGACACATATCCCACACCCACACCGGAGTCGTGTCGGGTTGAAACGGACACGGTACCCTAAATAGACAAGTCCGAGTAACATAACAGTCATAGCATAACAAAACATATTAACATCAGCTACAAATACCTGGATAAGTATTGAATGCAATACAAGGCATAAATAATATACCCCACATGTTATATTAATATTAGAGCCAATTGCTTATGCCATGCCAATTCAAATGCATTATGTATTACCCTCATTGTCTGATCCAAATGTTTAACATATTACATACAAGTTAATCTTAAAGGGAGAAACATCTCTTCGATACAATTCCGTGACATTATCAACAACTGTAAGTCAGGCAAGCCTTGGTCATATACTACTACTAATACATGTTTATTATTAATTGCCTGCTTTCAAGCAAATTGTTTCCGCATTAGAGCATGGGAAAAGAGTCCAGCATAAAAGAAGTAATACCTTGTTTGTCTCAGCCAGAGTAAGAACAGTAAGCTGCTTCAGCTTTAGTACTTGCCCAGGTTCCAACTGCAGAAGACAACCAGCATCACCTACACAAGACTCCATATTATACAATTATGCATAGCAAGTTCCAACTTTATAACTGAAACAACACATAATATTATTGTTAATATACTCTGATAGCACTTAGATGGTTATATCTTAGCCTTTTCACTTTTCTTTTGGGGAGCCTCTGTTTTGTTTGAACTTCGAAAGGAAGACAACAATTCAAAAAGGGACCAGTGGCCTCAGGCCCTATATCACTTAATAATAATCAGCATATTTAAATTAAAATCATAATATAAGAAATAAAATAGGTTGTCCATCAAACAAATTAACAGCAACAAGCTAGTGTAGATCTTCAAAATGAAACAGAAGTTATGTTCTTACTCTTGTAATCACTCCAAGTCCCATGTGCAAACAAACGCAGCACGTCCAGATATACAGAATATTCCGTTCCTTCCAGCTGCAGAAATTTGCAGGAAATAACTCAGAAGAATGATAACATCTAACAAAATGCATAAGATATATCAATAGAAAATTAATTCGGTGGCAGAAAATTAATGCACAAGACATACAAGGTGTGTAATATACAGGATCATCTGGTAATCACTACAT
Organism: Elaeagnus macrophylla; assembly: GCA_029378325.1. Classification (NCBI taxonomy): domain Eukaryota; kingdom Viridiplantae; phylum Streptophyta; class Magnoliopsida; order Rosales; family Elaeagnaceae; genus Elaeagnus; species Elaeagnus macrophylla. Next base: position 254,588 of record CM055642.1, on the reverse strand, counting down.
TCGGAGAACACCCTTTTTTCCACGAGTAGTGTGAATACGTTTATCAGATTAAATGGAGCAATACTCAATCAATATAGAACAAAAGTCAGTATCTTAATAATTCATTGAATGATTACACCGCAACATATTATTGTGCCAAAAAATATGGAATAGTTAACAGAAACAAGTAATGATGGTTGCAGCATTCATTAGCAAACCTGTGTGAATATTGATACCAGCCGACGACTATAATTCAGTAGACGAGGCTAATATATTATCAACAAAAATCAACGCATGACACAGCGAGAAGCAGTAAAAATCTAACTGATATATTTTTCCAGTATTCAAATAAACAAGGACCGCAAAGGGAAAATCAAGAAGAAGTGCCACTGCCACATAACTATACAAATGGGGGTTTCAACTTTCCAATGATTTGAATATTCTTACAATAAGAATAAGAAAGAAAAAAAAATTGAGGGCGCAAGCAATTCGTGTATGGTTTTAAAAGATTAAAAAAAATTAAGTGATCGAAACCTCGAGAATGGAGGGAACAGCAAGAATCTCGGTAAAGGCGAATAGCAAAGGATGGGAGGTAGCCTCCGCAACAAGTGATACGAGGGCTGAACCCTTGAGAACCGATGCCTGCTTCACATAGTGGTCGATGAACTCCGCCTGCTTCTGCTCTATATCCATCTCAAAACAAGACAATAAATAACACGCCCAGAAAAAAGAAGGAAAAATAATAATTAATAGGTTAAAAAAAATGTGGAGGGATTCAAGTGCGTTGAAGGACAAGGGAATAAGAAACAGAAGCTAGGGTTTTGATCTGGAAAGCAGAAGGAAGGAAAAAGAGAAAGGGAATGATTTTGCGGAATTTAAGAGGCAACGAGGCTAAGAAAGCCTATGGCATGATGTTACAAAGTCATAAGCAATATATTTAGTTATATTACACTAAATTTGGGTTTTGGGTTAGTGATAGATATGCAATGATCAGTTCGGGTCAAAATTATTTTGACTTGCAGGTTGCCGTTTCAAATAAATTGAGTTTAATTTAGGTAATATTGTTAAGTTAAAGAATTCGATCTGTTGAGTGTTGATCCTATTTTTTTCAAATAAAAATAATATTATTATTTTTATGTAATTAAATTTTTTAGCAGAAAAAAAAATTTTATAATTCAAACATATGATTTTAAACTAAAGAGATATGAATCCTACTATCAGTTAACAAATAATTAAAAATATTAATTATATAATTATTTAAAATAATGATATTTAACAAAAAATTAAATTAATTTTCAACCTGTCATTTTTTAAATCTTTAAATTTTTCTTAATTTATAACTACATTAAATTTGTGTAAAATATAAATATTATTTTAAATATATAATTAATCATATGTTATTATATTTAAATTCATAAATGTGACGTATTATAATACATTATCGTTTTTTTTTTTTTTACATATAAATCAACTTAAAAATCATCAAAATGATTATTAAATAATTTAAGAGTAAATAATTACAAAAATAAATATTATTATGTATGTGAATTATGGAGTATCTTTAATTATAAATAATGTAAATTGTTAAGTGTTATAATTTATTAAGTGATTGAGAAAAAAAATTGATACTCGAGTGTTATCCCAATCCAACCCAATTTTTGCCCCAATCCAATTTTTCTCGAACCGCTTACAATAAAATAGATAATGTCTTGACCCATTTTTTATCCAAAAGAGTCGACCCATCAAATCAAATTATCATCTCTAATTAGTGAATTTATTTAATTGACACATTAATATTATAGTTTTTAAAATAAATTTATTTAATTTAATAATTTAAAATTTTAATCAATTTAATACAATTTTATATAAACTTGTATTTTTTTCAAGTTAGAATCGAATATTTATAAAAATAAAAATAAAAAGTAACATCTCTCTCTTTCCTTAAGAATATTGGGTCTATTTAATCATATAACTTTACTTAATTGACACATTAGTTCTATAAATGTGAGGGTAAGTTCATTTAGTCCTATACGTTTAATTTTGGGTCAAGTTATATCAAATTTTTAAAAATGAAATTTTTTTAAGAGTAAAATTAAATTTCACATTTTTATTTAAAATAAAAAAATAATAACAAAAATTTCACTCTTCTTTCCTAATTAGCAAATATTTTAATTGTTATTCTCTAATGAGTATTGTTATTTTTTCCTATTTATATTCCAATCTATTTATCTGTTCGGTTCTCTCTTTGTCTGCTTTGAATTTTGTAAGATTGAAGTTAGGGAATGTTTTATTTTTTGAGGAATTTTAATAAACTTCTTTTACTCTAAAAAAAAAAATCTTATTTTCCTCTCAATTATTTATTAAGTTATCAACTATATTTTTGTTATTATTTTTTTGTTTTAAAAAAATGTGAAATTCAATTTTACCCTTAATAAAAATATAATTTTTAAAAATTTAGACTAATTTGACCAAAAATTGAAATTATAAGACTAAATAAACCTATTTTAATAGTTACAGAATTAATATGTTAACTGAATAAAGTTATAGAAACCAAAACCCCTTTTCTTAATCTCCCTCTGTCCCACGCACATTTTTTAGCTCTCTCTTTTCCTTTATCTATCCACCACTAACCTTATGTTATTATATTCTCCAAGATTTTTGTTGGTATGATTGTCACAATTGCTAAGGTTTGGCCATTCTAGTGTGTTTCACTTCTTTGTCTCAATCTGATATGATATATGTTTTTTCCAAATCTAAGCTGCTAAGGTTCATTCATTTCTGATATATTGTTTCTAGATCTAAGTTACCCTGCTATCATCGTTGTTGTTGAATGATTGATTGTGGTTGTTCTTCTCGATTTGTAGTGTGATCATGTCGATCGTCGAGCATCACACTCTTTAATCCTTAAATGCTGTGAATTTTGTTTATGATATAAAACCTGATTCGATCAAGCACCTATAATCTAATTCCATTATCTAATTAAGTATGTTCATGATCTGCTATTTTTGTGTTTAGTGATAGTCATGAAGGTTTGGTGTTGTGAAACTCCTCTATTCTTAATGTTGCTATCCAAGGGCTTCGGTTCTCTTGAAATCGTGGTACAATCTTGGTATTGTTTTTCTTCCATTATTATTGTTGGATTCATGCTTTTGGTTCCCTGTGTTTTTGATTTGCTTGCTTGGAATTGGTGTGTTTGCTTTGAGATTGATGAAATATCTTATGAAATAGATAGTTTGGAGCTATCATCTGGAGTTGGGGTTTAATCAAGGAAGAATTTTGCTTCAGATATGTAAAAATAGATAGGAACGAAATTATCGATATATTGAAATATACTACTTGGGTTGAGTCGCAAATTAGGTCATTTTCTTTAAGACGTTTTGCGGCTCTGTCCAAAATTGTGCAAACAAACATAGCCTTATCGTCCCTAGGATAAAACAACCCAACATATTTTTTTTTTGTCTCGGAGCTTCATTGCACTAATGGAGTCCATAATGCTACACCTATAAAGTATTTATGTTGTTCAAAATCTAAAGTGGAAAAAATATTTTCTGAATTTTTTTTGGATTTGTATTTATGAGATTTTGTATTGGGAATATTATTTTCTGGGTTTTTGTATCTCTGCAAAGAATGAAGAATAGAGGGACTAAAGAACAGTGAGGAAGAAGAATGTTTTTGAGATATGAAATAATGAGAGCTAAGGCCCTCTATTTATAGTTGAAATTTTCAGCTAACTTTCACAAAAATCGTGATGATCAGAACGTGCAATGTTTACAAAGAAATAGTCATGAAGAACATGCAATGTTCATAAGGAAACTATCAGGCGTTCTATAAGACTCAATATGGATGGATAGAAACGGAACGGAACGGCCAAAAAATAACTGTCACATCGTAGGTGACTCAGCTTGGATAAGAATGAAATTTCTGATTGTTGGAAAAAATAATTTTAATAAAAAAAATTCTAAAAAAATAAAGTGTCATCTCATCTTACACACACACGCACTCGCGCTCGGCTCAACCGGCCGATTGGACAGCGGCGACGACGCTCGCACGTGTGGACTCATAATTACCTAGGTCATCTCCCATTCCACAAATGTGCGTGCCCCTTAGGGCTCAATCTCAATTATAAATCATTTTCTATTTAAACACCTCTTAAAAGACGTAGAAAAATAATGTGAGACAAACTTTTTGAGAGAGTAAAATTATGCACTTTTTTTTATCATTTTTTTAATGTAAATTCACACTATTTCCAACAAAGAGCATGAATCAATGAATTTTACAATTAATGTTCATGCTGTAAGGGAACTTAAGGTTCTTGTTTGGACAGCATTATGCCTATCCTATTATGAGGATGTTTATGGTATGGTGTTAGTTTTGAAGCATGTGCTTTGGACTTTCGATAAACACCATATTGATCCTGAGATAGGTTAGATATGGCTATTGTTAAGGGGCTTTAAGGGGAGTAGTTAATGAGAATCAATGTGCATTACCAAAGAATTCATGACATTTAAATTGAGCCTATTATTCAAAGAAATACTTATCAAGCTTATTTTCATGTGTTGGATGTATTCTACAATATTAAGAGCTGCTTGGGCATGGATAAAAAATAATAGATAAGTAAACTCCCAATTTGGAAACTCTCGTTGAGTGGTTGTTACATTTTTTGTCATAAGTTGGTCATGCAACATCTAATTTAAGTGATTCAAAATGCGTTAAAAAGACGACTCAATGAGTTATTTTACATCTAATATCATTTTTTCAATTTAGAGTATTATTAGGTCAAAACAAGCTCACAAGATTTATCCAAAAATCTACAAAAATTTGCATTTTCGTTTTTGAAGAGAATCTTGGAGACATAATATATTTTCCTTTTTGACCATTATGGTCAGCACTCTTAGTCATTTTTAGGAATTTATTGTTTAGCCTATAATATTTTAATTATTCTATGATTTTATTAAATTTTAAAAATATTGTTTAAGATTTTATAATTATTTTATTAACTAGGGTTTTTATTTCAGCTTATAAATATATATGAGATCAAATAATGTAAAAAAGAAGACATGATAAATATAATTGATGAGAATTTTTCTCTTTAGTTCTTTTGAGAACTTTTATCTGAACTTATTAAGAGTAATTTTTTGGCGTTCAAAACTTTAAACTTATCACTCACATCTTCCTCTTATTATTGAGTGTGGCGTCTAACACTTCAGTCTTGATACAAATGTTCCTATCTCTTTATATATAATGGGTCATAGTCCTCTTTTTTATTTACATTTATAATTTGATTTATAACAGTTCTAGAAAAGATCTCAACATTGATCTTTGGATCTCATTTCTTTAGGTAAGATTTGTATCATTTAGTATCAAAGTAAGACTCTAAATCAAGTTAATTCTATCCCTTTATTTTTATTTATTGCTATTTTTTTCTTGTTCCGTTAAAAGAAAAAAAGAAGAAAAAGATCTAGAAAATAGAAAGAAAGAAGATAATATATATATATAAGGTCAAAAATCATACTTCAAACTAGGTTTTTTTTTATAACCAATAAATAACAAGTATTTGGACTTTTGTGTATATATATATAAGGTTAAAAAAAAAAAAAAAATTAGAGACATAAATTTTTATTATTAATTTTTTAAGATTGAAATTTAAGGTAATAATATTTTTTTTATTTTTTTCTTACTTCTTTTATTTTTAAATGTTAAAAAATGGTGATGTAATTAATTATATCTACTGATTCCCTCTCTATATATAAATAGAGAGAATTATTCTACCGAGCGTTGTCGCTCATGCTATCCTGAGCGAAGTGAGGGTAATTTTGGAATGTAAAATGAAATCACCACTTTTTGCGCACATCGACTAAACTTCTCAGCTTCTTTTGCCTCAAATTAGGCTGCCACGTGTATTACATATTAAAGAAACCTTTCGAATTGTAATATATATTAAATAATTATTAATTAAATATATAATTAGAGATATACGAAGAAAAAATAATTATAAAATTTTTTATTAATAAAAAACAAATTAAATTTTACTCTATAAATTATAATATATACCAAAATTACGGTAAAAAGAATTATTCTAGTATAAACCATAACTATGTCTAGATAACATGAATAACGGGTTGTTCAATAAAGATTATATTTCTTTTTAGTGGTGTTTGCGGTCTGATTTAATTTTTGGCAAAAAAAAATAATTAAACTGAATCGAACATATTAATTTAACCGAATTTAACAGAATCGAATCGATTAACTAATAAAATTTTAAAATCTAATGGTTTGGTCCAATTTAGTTAATGGTTTTTAACAATTTTTTCAACGACATAACATATTAATTTAACCACGACATAACATGAACCTACCACACGAGTAAAACTCAAACATGTTATTTGCTGTAATTCAAATTACACATATTATCTGCTACTCTAACGTCAATTAACATAAAATAATGTGACTGCAGTATTTCAAAGAAAGTCCTGATCACAACAATCCTACTTATACAAGCTTACCCAAGCACAAAATCAATTTTCATACATTCCTTTAACTAATAAGGAATCATTTACCCAAATAAAAATTTACCCTCATTTACCTCTTCTTTTGAGCAGTTTACATCTACTCCACCACTACCCCATCAACCATACTCTTAAACACAAACTATGAAGCCATTTCGTACCCATTATCATCCCTTAGAACCTGCCTAAATCATCAAACACCCACCCCTACTAAAGCTCGAGGACATGAATGTTCTTATTTTTGAACTAGAATTGGCCAAACAAGGGGAGTGCAGGAATATAAACAACAATTGGCCAAGCATGCTACATTATATGCACTACGTACTACCCATTTCATATAAACAACAATCAGAAACTAAAAATATAAACAAAAATCATCACTGGAAGTCTGGAACCATTCATTACATGTTCCTTGACTTCCTTCCATGGCCGAAGGGGAGGCTGGCTGGGGGAGCTCGCGCACAAGAGGAGCTGAATGGCTGGCGGGGCGCAGGCTGCTTGGCTGACTCGCGGACGGGTGGAGCTGAACGGCGGGTTGGGGCACGCGGGTTGGCTGGCTGGCGGCAGGCAGCTTAGAGTTTGCGTTAGGGATTGAAAATTTCAAAAACTTTCGAATGGTTTATTATATAATAATAATAATAATTTTAATTTTAATTTTTGATTCGGTTCGATTCGGTTTAAAAATTTAAAAAATTGGACCGAACCATTAATCAAACAATTTTAAAAATAAAAAATTGGACGGAACCATTTTACTTATTAAACCTGTTAAATTCAATTCAATTTTTTGGTTTTCTTTGGTTTAGTTCTGTTTTTGGATACCCTGTCTCTTTCAAACAAGGTTATATCAATAAAACGGGTTGTTTCGCTCAAGATAACACGAACAACGTCTCTCGGTAATAAAAAAAAGGACGGTGGTGGCTACAAAACCGGGGACGATTCGAAGCGCTACATAAGCCAGCAGCTTAATTTTTTTTTTTAATCCTTTCTCGGAAGGAACCTAAAGAATGGCTAGGGCAGAAACTGATACCAACAGCAACACAGCCGCAGTTCAAGCTACAAACGACGACGCTTCGGCCAGCAAATTGTGCGTATTCAAAGTTTTCATCCCGTTTTGCCTTATCTTCTCAGATATTTTCTTTTTCGCTTACCTTTATTCTTGGTTCGGAGAAAATTCTCGGATCAAATCAGCGAGGCATATTAATTTTCTTGATTAAATCTTGAATTAAGGAGTTTCCGGTGTTGTTTTTTGTGACGCAACGACATTTTTATTTTGCCTTTTTCCTTCTCGTAATGGTTTTGGTGGTCTTGAGACTATTCATATTTTTCTATCACATGAATATTGATTATTGAAATCTAGTTTTCGCTGATTTAACTGCTTGTTAGGTCCTGCGTGAACAAGGGATACATGAAAGATGATTACATTCATTTCTTTGTGAGAAGACCCGTGAGGAGGTCACCTATAATCAACCGTGGTACGATGTTAACTTGGTTTCATTATTCTAATTCCAATTATTATTTCCAAAATTTAAACTACAGTTGCTCCTCTTTACGTTTTATCGTATTTTAAGGCTATTTTGCTCGTTGGGCTGCTCTTCGGAAGATTATCTTTCAGTTTCTTGATACTGAAACAGATGGGGAAGGAAAATTTCCAATAAAGAAGCAGATATTGTCACTTGGAGCTGGTTTTGATACTATGTTTTTTCAGCTACAGGTATCCTGAGTTTTTCTCATTGCTCAAACATTAGTCATTGACAGAGTTGTATCTCCATCAACTTCTCTCTCTGTCATTATTTTACTAATTTAGACCTTTCAAATTGTAAAACATGCTTGTTTTTTTTTTTTACATCTTATGATAATTTTTTTACTAGTTATCCAACTCATTCTTGAACATTTTTCTTGACAGGATGAGGGAAAAGCACCACATTTATACGTAGAATTGGATTTTGAAGAGGTTTGACTCCTATAACTTTCACTATTAAGCCAGTGGCCTCATGTTTAAGGAGGGATCTTGAGTTATGTTAAACTTGATGAAAGTGATTATTTTTGAAGTACACATAGCCCAATAGTGTGTTTCTTTTTTACCAACATACAGAGGACTAGGGTTCTATTACATCGAACGTGTGGAGGACCGGAGTTTAAAAAGATCGATCTCAAGGCCAGACCTTGAGATCCACCTCCAATACCACTGTTAGGAATCTAAAGATCAGCCACTCTCTGACCGAGGTAGACCTTGTTCTGAATACCTAAGAAACCCAATAGCATAAATATACCATATGGAAGCTTCCAGGATCGATTTAGGACTGATCCACAGCAGTCAATGATTGCTGAAATCCTAGAGCATGTTTCGAAAACAAGGACTATTGTTTCCAAAACAAGGACTATAAGAAGAAAACACTGTCCCAGACTGCTAACGCCAACTAAGACTAAGAGGCTTTCTCGCTGGGGAACCTTCTTGGACTATAGCACTGTATCTGTTGTCACTTCACAGTTTTTTAAATAGAGAAGTCTTGTCAACTATTTTTTCTGTTGCTCGTCCATGGCCGTGCTTGGATTTTTTCTTTCCTCGTGTTCACCTTCTTCTGTTTTGAACTTATGAATAAGCTGCTATTTTTTTTATCAGGTAACAAGTAAAAAGTCTGCTATTATTGAAACTTGCAATCAGTTGAGGGAGAAAATTGGTTCCACTGCATTAATCTCACGAGGTAGAGGATCCTGTTTTGGCATTTCATTGAGTTCAGGTTGCACTTGTACTAATTTGGTTGCAATTGTCAAGTCACATTATCACTCATTCCATATGTACATATGGAGACTGAGATGTAAGATATATAAGATTCCATGCCATGCAATTTGGAAATTCGATCTTCCAACTTGTGTTATAGTTGATTCCTGCACTAGTGAAACATTTTTGTAAATCATTGAAGATTCATCTTCTTTAAGATTTGTAATAGATTCGGGTGATTCATGAGTGTGAGTGAGTGCCCATTTAATGGTGATTCTTAGTTGTTTCTTTGCATGGAAGTATAGATAGTGGGTACCCTTGCACTGTGATGTGTCTATATTGCATCTTGCATGTAGTCAAAATTTTATCTTGGGATTATGAGTCATCTGAGATTCAATAGTCTGTAATTTTAAGTTATGTATGAATTTGCTGTCTTGAAATAGAAGATATTGATGCATCATGCATGTATTATTTAGGGTCCTCAGATTTTTCTTGATTTTGTAGAATTCAAAGCCCAGAAAATTTATTGAAATGCTACTGGCATCTATGATTTGCAGAGAGAGGAGAAGTGATCAGCGATCACTATAAGTTACTTCCTATTGATTTGCGAGATATACAAAAATTAGATGATATTGTATCATGCATGTATTATTTAGGATCCTCAGATTTTTCTTGGTTTTATAGAATTCAAACCCCAGAAAATTTATTGAAATGCTATTAGCATCTATGATTTGCAGAAAGAGGAGAAGTGATCAGCGATCACTATAAGTTACTTCCTATTGATTTGCGAGATATACAAAAATTAGATGATATTGTATCTTTGGCTGGCATGGATCCCAGGTAAGTGAATGAATGTGTTCAAAATTTTCATTTATTGCAAAATTAGATTTCTTGACGGTATTTTGTATTCTCATATGCATCTTTTTTGCATTGTCTATGGTTACATAAATTCAAAACCAGAATGTTATGTAGTTACTACAGATTATACATTAGCTTTTGCTGTTTAAATAGCCTCAACTAGTTCAGATTAAGAAGATTCAAACTCATATTTTATTATGTTCTTAATGTTCTCTTGATATTCCCCTTCCCTTTTTGTCTCACTGAATCTGGTTATTTGTATTTGTTCTGAGGACCTGACTTCATTTCTTAATTCTGATATTTTTATCAGTCTGCCAACTTTTATAATTGCAGAATGCGTTTTAATTTACTTGGATCCAGACTCAAGCCGTTCTATAGTTGGCTGGGCATCACAAAAGTTTACAACAGCAGTTTTTTTCTTATATGAACAGGTTAATGTCTTTCCAAACCTAAATTACTGTTTTTTGAGCACAGAGAGGGATAGTGGATGCTGAGGGAGGGTGAATGAGTACTGGTTACAGTTTAGTATCTTTGTCTGCATACATATTCATAAAATCTACATTTGTAGGTTAAGTGCAATTTTGAATTTGAAATTTCTGGTATAGTGGGTAGTTATTTTAAAGCCTAAATGATGTAGGGTGATTCAATCCATGGCACGATATTGTCTGTTTTGGGCTCGATAAACCCAAGCCCGCACAATTTTACCTTTTGGATAACCCAAAAGGCCTTACACCATTGGGATTTAACCTCACCCCTTATGAATCATATCCAACTTAGCTTTTTAAGCGATTTGGGATATGCCCCCCTTAGTGAGCCTTAAGTCCTCGTAAGGTCGCAAGCCCAAATGGCCCAGTTGGGTCATGCCTTTGATACCTTTTGATGTAGTAGGGTGATCCATCCACAGCATGATATTGTCCAGTTTGGGCTGGGTAAACCCAATCCCGCAGGGTTTACATTTTGGATAACTGAAAAAGACTTCATACCAATGTAATTTCACCTCACTTTTTATCAATCATATTCTACTTAGCTTTCCAAGCGATGTGAGATATGCTCAATGACATCAATTGCATCACGAACCCATTTTATGTACTCTTATTTCAAAAACATGGTTTTACTATGATTTTTAATGGTTCTTCTATAGATTCATCCAGATGATGCTTTTGGGCAGCAAATGATGAAAAACTTAGAGGTCTGTCTATTGTCTCTTTCCATACTAAATGATAGTTATTGTCGCTATTATTTTATACTGTTTTTCTTAATGTGATAGTTATTGAACCATTAGTAGTTTACATTTTGTATCCTGTTATATATTCTGTTTATTTTCAGAGTCGAGGCTGTGCACTCTTGGGTATATATGCCACACCGACATTGCAGGCAAAAGAAAGACTTTTTCTTGACCAGAATTGGCGGGTGAGCATGATATTATTTTAATTTTATCTTTTGCATGTGAGCTATCATCACTTGGTATTGCCTAAAACACATAATGATATCCAAGCATTCTAGATCATGAATGATCCTTTTAAATAATTAATGGCAGTGATCTAGCTTGAACTTGTCTGGAATGGTAAAATAACATGTCTCAGCAAAACGCAAATATTATTTTGAATATACTTTGGTATGTTGTTGAAGTAAAGCATTCACTTATGTTTTGGGTGGGGCATGGAGATACTATTTCTTTTTGTTTACCTGATTCTATCTTATTCATAAATTGTGTTTGCTGTTATGACAATCAATTTGCTGGTGTTTCAGAGAGCTAATGCCTGGGACATGCTAAGGGTATATAGTGACTTTATTGAAGCTCAAGAAAGACGCAGGTATATCCTAAACAGAAAAACAGAGACTCAGTACAACACTATGACTATTGTGTTTATCTGTGCCAGGCATGTGCTTGATTGTCTAAATTTCAAGCATATGATTTATTAGTTCAAATGGTTAAAAATAGAGATGTAAAGTGGGTTGTATCATCTCATTTCACATCCCCTTTAATGTCCTTAATTAGTACAATATTGCTCCATCCCATTTAAATATCATCTCATCTAATTTAGATTGTAGCCCTAACATTACTAACTTCAAAACATACATAATGTTTTATCTTTTTTTTTATTAAACTTTTACATTATAAATAATCATGTATCATATTTTTCATTGTTTTTTGTATTTTTACTTCTCCCATTTAGACCCATTTGGGACAAACGGAATATCCCAACTAATATCATCCCTTCATCATCCTGTCCTATGAAAAATTAAGTTGGATAAATTGGATGGATTTTGAAAATTAATGGGTTGTACCATGGATTAATGGAACCTCCCATTCCAATTTTCACCTCTAGTTAAAATTTGGTTACTGTTTATTTTTCTTGAATTTCACGACTTGTATCTGGCATTGTATGATTGCCAACTCACTTATTCTTTAAAGTGTTGGATAGTCGTATTTGGCTGCTTTAGACTTCAGTTTTTTCATATAAAAAAGAAATTTCAGTTTTGATTGTTAGACCCGTTGAGATCTGGCAACTGGTCGAACAATTTGTATTGTTGCTAGTTTCGAGTTTCATTGCAATGTTGCTGGTGCTGATGCATGATTTGTTCGTATGTAGGTCAAATTTGTTATGTTAAGCTACTGAGAGTTTAATTGTTAAGTTTTACTTAGAATATCAGTGATTGTTTTAGGCCATTAGATTCAGGTACTGGATGCTAGAAAGGAGGGTGGGGAGTGGGCATATTTCGTGCAAACATTTATAGATTCTTTGTTTTTACGAAAAAGAAGATTTCGTTTTGCCGGTCTTTGGGAGATATTTATAGTTATCACTCGTCGCTTTATTGGCAAGAGTATATTGTGGTATCAAATATGATTGATTCTTTGATATAAACTGTTACTTTTACTGTGTTTCTGAGTGCAACCTTTTTTCTTATTCTGAGAACTTTTTGAGAATGTCAGTATCATTCTATTTATTTTTCTGGAAGATTCTTTTACGTAATGTTTTGCTGATAGGATTGAACGGCTGGAATTGTTTGATGAATTTGAAGAGTGGCATATGATGCAGGCAAGTCATTAATTTATGTCTTTTTTTTTTGTTGCTAAACGGTCATTAATTTATCTGTTATACAAGAAAGCAGATTCTTTGTTTGTGTTTTGGTCGAACAAGAAAGCAGATTCTTGATTGATACTAATTGGACATGAATTTGGCTTGGGGGCTAGCTTGATAAGTTGATCACTCTGTGCGTGCATGGATTTATTGATGTGTGAGCCATGAGACCACTGTGACTTGTGTATGTAGAGACAGTGGTCCAGTTGGTAAATGGCTTCCAGCTGGTTAATGTAGTGAACTAGTGGTTCTCTTTGTTACTACTGGTCCCTTGCATCAGCATCTGTTTTCTTCTTTTAGTCGGCCTGATTTTGTTCCAAACTGCTTTTCAGGAGCACTACTGCGTGGCTTATGCAATTAATGATGCCATGGTATGTGTATACATAACTGCATTTTGGCCTTCTTTCAACAAAACAACTTTGTATGCATTATAATTATAACACAAGATCTCCACTATTTCAGATATCTGTTTTCTATGGTTAGACCTTAGATGGCATTAACATGATTCATTAGACGATGATTAAATACTCTACAACTTATATCATTCATATTTTTCTTTATTGTGTCATATGAGAGTTGAGACACGTGACTATCTGCTGAAATGTAGAGCTATGTTTAAGATTTTAATTCGTTTTCTTTCTAAAAAACAAGGGTGGTGATTCTCTCCACTTTTACATAATTTATATTCAAAGGCTTTGGCCAAACCATCAGTTTGATTTTATTGATGTACTCTTTAAATCTGCAAGCCATGGTGAATATATTTATTGGTATGTGAGTTGGGAATTCTTTCATGATTGACTTAACTAAATATAGTAGAGTCACTTTTTTCATCTTCTTTTTATCTGATGGAAGGTTAGATAAGCCTTGTTCATATGGTCCCTTGAGGATAAGGCTTGATGCTTGAAACTTTCGATTTTTTATCCCATGAATTCCAGGGTCTTTTTGAGGATTTCGGATTTCTTAGCAACCATCCCCACTTGCACAACCCCTGATCTACATCTACGTGAAGGTGCAAGTCGGGTAAATAATATTATTATGAGCTTTCCAGGTTTGGTTTGACAATTAGGTCCAGAGAAGCAGATGTGTCTGACACTTACTTGCCAACAAGCTTGCGGTTTCTAAGGAATATAGAAAAGGGTCTCTCGACTACTAAAGCTAAATTGCCAAGGTCACCGAAAAATTGATGGACATAATTTGTTAAATGTGAATGCATCTCTCTGTGTATTTGTTTTGTTGGACTTGAAATAGCCCCCTTCTATCCGCGTAGTTGTTTGGCAGAGATGGGGATGGGTCCCGCAGAACATCAAGGTGTGTAATGTTTTATTGGATGGTGGGATCAAGATCCATGTGAGAACATATTTAGTATACTTTATTTATATATATAGTTGACTCTTTATAATAACTTCATCTCCTAGATCCTCTTTAGACTTTCCTTTGCCGCTGCTGCTGCTTGTTTTTATGTTTTTAGTGATCAAAATGCAACCAGGTTGATGAAGATGCTTCAGCTTCTTTTCTTGAGGCCGTTTGCCTCGTTGCATTTTCCTTGATTTATTTTGGAAGTTCTTGTTTAAATTTATTTACGCGTCTTGAGGATAGAATTGTTCGTATATTTCCGTTTACTTTTTAGTTTCCTTCACTTTCTTTTTTCTTTTTTTTTTTTATGGTTGGTATAAAGGTTAAGGTATTAGGTATGCTTGTGATTAAACTGATAATAATAGCCACCCAATGAGAGGCTGTGATGGTTCTCATCGTCAATTTGAAGTAGCTTTATGGGGTATAGGATGCTTTAGTCGATTGAAACAATGATCTTCTCTGGCAGCAATTCCAAGGAAAAGGCTTACAAGTTTTGTTATGCAATGTATAAAGGCTCTAGAACTAAACTAATAAACAATTGCCTCCATGAAAGGAGATTTTTATTTTTTATGAAGAATCAAACACTGGCCGAAAACGCATTACTTTATGGGTCCTTTAGGCTTTTCTTTTCTTTTAATGCAAATTTGAAGAACTCCAAAAAGAAAGAGGTCTCATGAAACAGTTATCTTTTCTAGACTGGGAACCAAAAGAGAAAAGTTAGAATTGGAAAAGGTAAACTACAAAAGGCGTGAGCATGTGGTGGGAATTTGTGAGTGGCCAAAATATGATATGGTTGGTCGGTTGAAATAGTAATTATTATGGATTGGAGTAGGACTCTCACCGATTTCAATCTCTACCTTTTATTATGTAACTTGTGTTCATTTGTTCCACTTATATTTTGGAATTTCTACGCTGCTTAAAAAGCTAAAGAAATAAATAACAAATAAAAGATTATACTGTCTTCTTTACCACTCGGGAAGTTATAATAATAATAACAACATTTTAATTCAGTTTTCGTAGCTTTTAGTCCACCAATTTTTATATTTAATAATTTAAATTTAAATTTAAAGATAATAAATTAAATATATTAAAATTTAAAAATGAATGAACTAAAAATAGTAAAAAATAAGTCGTTAATTTTGACTATTATAATATAATTTAATCTACATTTAAAATTTAGATTAAATTTCTTAAATATGAAAATTTAGATTAAATTTCTTAAATATGAAAATTTAGTTAAGAAATGAAAGTATTAAATGTGTACGAAAAACGTGGTTCATCCTTATAATAAAATTAAATCATTTTCTACATTCTATCTTTGGTTCTCTTCAGCTAAAAGGGACATAGAAATAAAGCATCGTAGGATAAACACACAAATTAAACAAACAAAAATGAAACCCTCGCATTTACCTTTATTAATTATAAGAAAATACACCTAATTGTTTAGTAGTTGGTATTCATTTTATACTCCTCAATACTTCTGGAAAAATAAATAAAAAATAAAAAAAGAATACAGATTCTACTTATCTATATGCACGATCTCTTAGGCTAGCAACTACCCCTTAACACTCGATAATCAAATAAATTTTTTTCGACCAATCTGAAAGGAAACAATAATCAATTTTTTTCTTATTCTCAAAAGTCAAATTATACTTCATTTTAAGTTAAAATAAAGTATAAAATGCAATAAGATAAAAATTTAAAGGTTAAAAACTTATAATATTTCAACCATAAAAAGAGACAAAAAGATCGAACAATGTTAACTATTTAAATCTAACATATAAAAAAGCAACAAAAAGACGCATAAGCAGCATAACAAATCCCAAAGAAACGAAAAAACATAAAAAAAAAATCAAAAGTGAAATAAACACCTAAAGAATTTTTATTTTCATAAATTCTTCCAATCGGAGCGAAAAACTTTCTAAGCACTCAATACTAAGTGAAAACACGCACAACTCCAAAAGTTAGAAGACACCCACCCATAAATCGTTCTGATTGAACAAAAAACCTGACAATAGTCTTAAAATCAGTCGAAAAATAAAATATAAAATCGATTAAAAATGAAAAAACCTCAACCAGGCGACGAAAACCACTATACAACCACTAGACGGCATAGTCCAACCACCAAACGGAAGCAACAACCACCATAAAGACGATACTAGGCGACACCAAGGCAGCATATTAGCACCCACACGATAGGAGGACCACCAAATGACGGCATGACAAACCATAAACCATACCTCACTAGTCGATGATCGAATGACACATCACTAGACCTCACTAATTTGTGTAGCCCTAGTGCCCGACCACCAAACATAAGCATCAATCAGCACCCAAATGACACCAGTTGATGACCAAATGACACGGCACCAAGCAACGAAACAACAACAGTTTGCGTAGTTCAACCATTAGATTGAAGCAATAATTGCCAATAAAACAGCACTAGATCGAACCAAAGCAATAACCAGACGATGGGAGAAATCACAAATGACAGCCAAAAAGAGAAACACCAAGTGAACAACTGGATGGCTTAGTAGAGTACTAGAAAAGTAATAGGACCACCAAACCAGACCAAGATCAGACGACAGAGGCAACCAGATGACACATAATTAGTCAATCATGTCTTGACCACAAGCCAAAAGTGAACAAAAAGTCGAAACCCTAAAGATAGAAGAGAGAAAAAAGATTTCAAAAATAGAGAGAGAAAGTTATGTATATTAGTAAACTACATAATAATTAAAACAAAACAAGACTTGTAAGGTTTATGAGTATTGACAATTTTTGTTCGTGGACAACATAATTGATTGTAATTTAGTATCTAGACTCACTTTTCGATCAAAAGTTAAATGTTGATGAAGTCGCCAAGTCTGCAGCATATGACAGGTAAAATATGTTTCATGCATACACACTTAGTATAAGCTAAAATTAAAAACTGTGCACCTCTCAATCGATCGAGAGGCTAGTTCAATCAATTGAGTCATCGATCGATCGACTTCAATCTAGATGCTCTTGGATTGAGTTTATGTTAACTGAATCGATGGAGTCATTTGTTGATCGATCGATCGAATGAGTTGTTCGATCGTTCTAGACTTGTTCGATCGAACATCGATCGAGAGGTCTCGGGTTGATTTTCTGCATTACTGGGAACGAGTAGATCAATCTAGTGAGGTTCTCGATCGATTGAGTATGCATAGATCGATCGAGACGAAGTATTCGATCGATCGAGTTGTTTTGAAAATTCGCTCCGCCTTTCGTATTTACCAAATTGACCCTTTTTAAGTGTTACAAGTAAAATACAGTTTGATTAGGATTGTTGTGAAAACTAAATCTAGATATGAGTAGAATTGTCTTTATTATTAATCATCTCTCAAATCAAATTGGACTATATATAAACAACCCTTTGTTAGAGAAAAAAACAACCACACCGAAATAATCTTTTCTACATCTGATTGAGTTTTTAAAGAAAAATATTTTTCTCTTTATCTATTAATCTTAGGCTTTTTCTTGATTTAATTATTCAAACATATTGTGTGGTTATGTTTGAATAATTCATATGCCTAATTGCTTTTCATGATATTGAGCTTTACACGATTGTTCTAGAGTTTGCTTGCTGATTTGGTTTCTACATTGTATGCGATTGAATTTGAGGTTTTTCATTGTTAAATCTGCTCTAGGACACACTTTTCACTTGTGTTATTTGTGCTAACGTTTCAGGTACTATTAATGACATATTCGATATTTCGTGTGACTCGAAATTACAGAAGTTGACAGGTTCGATTGATCTTGTGGGATTCAAGTAGATCGAAATGTTGGTTCGGATCTAGACACCTAGACTGTAGAGGTTGTAAAAGGAACGACAGCTAGTAAGTAAATTACATAAGGGGGATTTATCTGTGAAGGATAGTCTAAGACCTAACGTTGCAATTGATTATTGATTTTTATAGTAGAAAGTTAGGTGGTCTGATGGACCGGTGGTTTTCCTCTTAGGTCATTGTTGTGACCTAGGTTGTTTCTACTTAAAAATCTTATGTGTTATTCTTTAATTCCGTATTTTATTTTTACACGCGATTGCATGTCTGACCGTTGTGTTTGCGTTTGCGTTATATGATTAATATCTGTTAAAATTAAAAATAATTTATTTATATTCTTTAAATTAATTAGATACAAAACTAAAAATTTTCAAGACTAAAGATCGATGTTATGACCTCTGCTGCTCTGAGAGTTTTTCTCAATAATCATGTAAATTGGTCCACAAATTTTGCGGATTATTCATGCTATTATGCAATTTATGCTAATCCTACGGGCCTACCTTCCAAATTTCCATAGATATGATTTATCTTCCAAACAAAGCACCACCACAAAACAAAAAACAGCCTTATACAAAATGCTAATGTTAAATTAAATTATTCGCCAAGGCCAGCCTTTTCTTTATTATAATAAATTGTTTTAAAGCTCGCAAACCAAATAGAAACATAGAGTTGATGCACTAAACAGACTCATCATGTTGGCGCTTATTACCAACCATGCCTTAATATATTTCTTCTACATAAAAAAATGTACATATAGAAAAAAAATCAGATTCCATAATTTTAGGATAATTGCCTAATCGATCTTTGTAAAAATTCACAATGTGTAACAGAGTTATATGAATAGGTAAATATATATATATTTTAAATCTTTCTTGTAAAATAAATCTAACTCAAACTACATTATAAATTTTAGCAATTTTTTTTCCTACATGGAGACTTCTAGCCTAAAGGAATATTTTTGCATATAACAAGGGCATTAATACACAATAAAACAAGTTCATTTTTTCACTTTATTTTCATAAAAAAGAAAAAGAAAATGTTAAGACAAAATTTATGATATAATATAAGTACAACATAGAAGAGGACCCGCAGCTCACTCTTTTAACTAATTAAAAGTTTATAATACACGCACAATGCAAAACATCACAGTTGAGTGAAGTAACGTATAGACAGGAGATATTTTCTTTAGCAGGATTAGTACGGAGTATATGAATACATTAACAGATAGACTCAATTAAAATATAAAGGTGTGAGAAAAGTGCGAATTATAATAATACAAGTAAACTACCGAACATTTAAATCTATCGTATTATTGAGCTGTGCTCATATTTTCCGCACCATCCTGCATGAAAAAAAAATTAAAAAATTCTACAGACAATGTATCAGCCACTTCTGACTTCACTCTCCTTTTCATATTTGTCTCCCACCTTCTTATGATTTTAAGATCGAACGAACAAAACAACCATACTTGTCTAGACCCAACAAACAAAAGCGCGCCATCATAATTAAAATTTAGTAAGTTATGGGTTGTGCGGCCTCCAAGGTAGACAACGAGGATAACGTTCGGCGGTGCAAAGACCGCCGCCGTCTCATCAAAGAAGCCGTCTACGCCCGCCATCAATTAGCGGCAGCTCACGCCGATTATATCAGATTCCTCCGCCTAACTGGCTCGTCTCTCTCTTCCTTTGCCACCTTCGAACCCCTCTCCGTCTCCGACCAAACTCCCGCCGTCTTCATCCATGCCCAACTCTCTCCAAAGCCCTCTATCTTTTCAACTCCAACTACCGTGACTCCGACTCCACCTCCTCCTCCATTTTCGCTATCTCCAACCATCCCCAGCTCCAAGCTTCCTCATATCCTCTCAACCTCCTCCTCTCTCCCTGATTCAACTCCTTCCCACCATCTCCGACCACCTCATCATCAGCGTCGCCGGAAGTCTGCCCCTAAACTTCCCCATATCCTCTCGGAATCGAGTCCTTCGTCTTCACCCAGGAGCCAGGCATCCAATTTCACTTCTGTGTTTCCCACCGCGGCTGCCTATCAGGGAAATTCTAATTATTCAGGTACTCCCTCGCAGGCTTCCTCCATTTGGAACTGGGAAAATTTCTATCCTCCTTCTCCCCCTGAATCTGAGTTCTTCAACGAACGGCACTTCAACCAATCCAATAATCGCCAAGTCTTCGATCTCGACGAGACCGAAACCGAGAGATCGGAGTACGATTTCTTTGAATCGAAGGGCGAAAACCATCACCATCCTAAGCACGACTTCACCGAGACTGAGAGAGAGGAGGTCCAGTGTAGCGAGTGGGGTGACCATTATAGCACCACCACCTCCTCCTCTGATAAGGAAGAGCAGCTCGAAAGGGGTTCCAGAACCCATACGGGTGTCAGGTCGAATTTCGGATCATCTGTGCGAGCAGAGTCAGTTGCTGCAACTGAAACTGCAGCTTCCCCGCCACCTTATCCAGCTCCACCAAAGGATGCGGCGAGTGCGAGCAAGTCGGAGAAATGGGAAGATTCGTCAACGAGTTACAAGAACCATGATATCACAGATATGAAGATGGTGGTGAGGCACAAGGATCTCAAGGAGATCGTGGATGCCATTAAGGACAATTTCGAGAAGGCAGCGGAGGCTGGTGATCAGGTCTCCGAGTTGCTTGAGACTGGCAGAGCTCAACTTGATAGCAGTTTTAGGCAGCTTAAGAGTATTACTAATTCCTTTCATTTTTTTTTTAATCTTTCTCTCAATTGTTTTATTATTTGGTTCCAACAATTTGAGGCTTTTTATTTGGGTATCTATTCATCAATTCAATTATGCTGCATTTTGTATAATAGATTGTATAAAATTTGAGATTTGGGATTTTAAATCGAATGTGAATTTCACTTTTAATTAATTAAGTTATTTATGGGTGTTGGAATTACAGAGACTGTATATCATTCAAGTAGCATGTTAAGAAGCTTGAGTTCGAGCTGGACATCTAAACCGCCATTGGCAGTTAAGTACCGACTCGATGCCCTTTCGCTGAATGAAAGTGGCGGTTCAAAGAGTCTCTGCTCCACTTTGGAACGGCTTTTGGCTTGGGAGAAGAAGCTTCACGAGGAGGTGAAGGTATTACTATTTTCACTTTTTAAAATACAATATTATCATTGTTTGAAAGCTTTTTTTTTTTTTGAAAAAAGAAAAAAGAGAAAAAAAGAAAAGGAGGGGTCAGAAAAATGGAGTAAATCCACCGCAGTATTTGACAAAACTTGAATATGCTCAGTGGACGAAAAAGACCCTCTCTGCTTGGCTTGTAGCCTTGGACTGTGTTAGATTGTTGTGTGTGAGAGCATATAACTATTTGTTTCATAGTAGTTAAAATGTCATTCAATTTGATTGCTTGTCTTGTAAAGCTTTGTTTGGGTTGAGAAAAAAACCATGTGGTGGTGATCTGCATAACAAACATAACATATATGTCCTTTTTGCCCCTTATATACAACAAACACCAACAATTAACATAATATACTAGTGTTCTTTTTGACAATTATAAAATAATCTCAACAATTTAAAACTGTAGTTACAGTACAGATTGTCAAAGAAGCCGAAGAGGTGTTTGAGATTTGAGAGTTTCTTTCTAAAATCATCAAGTGTGTGTCTAGTAGCATATACAACAAAAACAACAACCAATGAAAGAGAAAGGAAAGTTGTTTAGGGCTGGCCCGAAATCATCAAAAAAAATTTGAATTATTTGAGCTAAACCGAATTTAATTTGAGTTGTATTCATCGATTCAGTCAATCGATTACCACACAGATTGTCATCCCAAGTGTTTTTGTTCTGTTTTGCATGAACATGATTGTGGATTGGCTCAACTTTCTTCATATGGGGTCCCTCCTCTGATAAAGTGAATGCTCCTTTTTTACTCAAGTCTATTTACAATCCCTTTTGGCTTGATATGAGAGGGATTAGCCGTTAGCCATTATGGTGTTATTCAACATTGTTTAGAAATTGATTGTTGAAACTTTAGAGCAGCTTGTTGATTTCTTTAATTTTGTTTTGGGGTCCCAAAACAAAATTAATTTCTTAACTTGCAACTCCATGGATGTTGAAAGTTTATTCAACACTCACGCTAAATTTCCTTTTAGGCTCGAGAAGGTGTGAAGATTGAGCATGAAAAGAAGTTGTCAGTATTGCAAAGTCAGGAATACAAGGGGGAGGATGAAACTAAGCTCGATAAGACCAAAACTTCAATAAAGAGGCTGCAATCACTAATTATAGTAACATCTCAGGCTGTGTCTACAACCTCAACATCCATTATTAGTCTCAGGAACTCTGACCTTGTTCCTCAGCTTGTCGATCTTTGTCACGCGTAAGTACCTCCTCCCTTATGGTGTCTGTTTCTTTGAAATATAAATTTTCCATGTTCTATATTTCTACATGCAAGTTAAGATTTTCCATTGCATGAACACTAGGAGAATAGGATTGAGGGTTAGTTATGTGCTATACATAAATGTAAAATCATCTTCCTTTAGATTATATCTTTTATGTTCTTTTGGTGATTTTGTTCTAGAGCTTTCAATTTGGACTTCTTTGTAATTAAGTAATGCAACTTGATGTCATCTGTCCTGATAAAAGAATAAAGAACTTGATGTGGTTGAGCTCCAAATTAAAATTATATTACAGAGAAATGACTTGCTCTAGCATCCCTTGATATGAGGATTAGTTCTTGAGCGGGTACATATTTATCATTTCGAGGAACTAGAGTCCATTTGGGAACTAATATAATAACTCTAGTGCTACTACATATTTGGATTGGTACGGTTAATACAGCAAGAATTACATTCTCTATCAGGAAAACGATGTTGGGATATGATTTAATTTTACTTGGTAGTTGAAAACGTTATTAATCACAGATTTTTTCCCACTTGTTTGACCCCCACTGGCATGGCATGTGCCTCTTGTACGAGATGTCCAGTTGCTATCTTCTATTTAATGCTAGAAAGTGGGACCAAAACGTTCTATCTGTTTTGCTGACCCTTTTAAACAAAAGTTATAATTGGTGGAGTTTAGGTACGTTGGACTCAACTATTAGTATCATATGACCCACCATTGAACGGTTCTAGATCTATGGTCCCCTTTTGAGTTCAGAACGTTATCCTTGTCCATTACCGTAATCATTTCTCTGTCACTAATATTGGTCATTGCAATTATTTTCGTTATTATACTCTACAATGATCAATCTATTTTGGTAGTTCCAACTTGCAATTTGGCACAATTATAGCAAAAGGTGATAATTGTGGGATCATTCTTGAAGAAGCAGTTTTCATTGTGAATAATCTTATTGCCTTACGAACTCAGAATTCCTGCATTTTGCTACTGAAGACTATGAGATCCACCTTTCTTCTCTCCCGTGGGTCCATTAGGCACTGTCATTTCCTGCTAATGCAATGACATTTTGACATAAAATAAAGTTGCTTGAAAGCGCACTAATTGCTGTGACAAATTATCACATTATTGAATAAGAATTTCGTATATATTTATAAATTACTACTTACTAGATAATACAGTCGCTGTTATCATAATGAGCAAGTTATTGATTTCTTATTAAAAAAAAATGAATTAAGTTATTGGTAACACCAACACTAAAAAGATTTATACAGAACAAGAACCTCTAGTAGACTTGTAAACTTATAACTTCCTGTCTAGTGGATGGCTTCTTAGGAAGACACTTATCTGACTTCCATTCTAGACTTTGTTAGATCAGTTGCTAAAAAACAAATATGTTTGATATATTGGATGTAGAGTTATGTACATGTGGAAATCAATGCATCAGTATCATGAAGTTCAGAACAACATTGTGCAACAAGTTCGTGGCCTTGTTAACCTAGCAACTAAAGGTGCCTCAACTTCTGAACTACATCGGCAGGCAACTCGCGACCTTGAATCAGCTGTCTCTGCCTGGCACACCAGTTTTTGCCGCATAATTAAGTTCCAACGGGAGTTTATTCATTCTCTTTATGGTTGGCTTAAGCTGTCTCGTATTCCTGTTGATAGTAACAACTTTAGCGGCAATAGGGAGCCTTCAGATGTATATGCCTTCTTTGATGAGTGGAAGCTTGCACTTGATCGTGTACCTGATACAGTGGCTAGTGAAGCTATCAAGAGCTTTATCAACGTGGTCCATGTGATATCTGAAAAACAAAGTGAAGAGCTCAAGATTAAAAAATGCACGGAAACAGCATCAAAAGAGCTTGAGAAAAAGGCATCATCTCTCCGTAACATAGAAAAGAAATTCTATCAGTCTTATTCCATTGTTGGTATTGGGCTGCCAGATACAGGGCCTGATAATGGGCAAGTTTTGGATGCTCGAGACCCACTGGCTGAGAAAAAATCTGAACTTGCAGCTTGCCAGCGGCGGGTTGAAGATGAGATGATGAGGCATTCAAAGTCGGTGCAGGTGACACGAGCAATGACGCTGAATAACCTTCAAACAGGTTTGCCTGGTGTGTTTCAGGCATTGACAAGTTTTTCTGTGTTATTCACAGAGGCATTGGAAACAGTTTGTGGTCGTTCATATGAAATCTAATAGGTAACTAGGGATTCTTTCCACTTTTGTTGTTTGAGAAGAGTTTATAGCTGACAGAGCTGAGGGATTTATTTTGGTGGTGGGCTGTAGCTGTGATTAATGTTCTTGAAGGTTTTTCCATTAGGGTTTTCTTTCTTTCTTTCTTTCAAAATTGTAATTAAATATGTGGAATTTTGTGATTTTGCAGTCCATTTTGGTTGGGGAAGGGAACAAAGAATGTACATGAATGGCATAGTTTCTTACATTTGGGCATAATAATAAGATACGTACGTATGTCTTACTTTTTGTTCACCTTGAAGATAAATAATTTTCTGTTACATGTTATAGAGCAGGGTTGTCCATAGAATATTACCTTAGTTGAATGCAGATTAAAATTCTATTAACACTAAGGGGGCGTTTGGTTCGCTGGAATGTAATCGTAATCGTAATCGTAATCGTAATGGAATGTAATGTAAAGGAATCAGTATTACGATTACAGTGTTTGGTTTAGTCACTGTAATAAAAAAGGAATCAGTATTACAGTGTTTGGTTTGACAACTGTAATGTAATGGAATAGAAAAAAAAATTATATAATTATTTTAAAAATACAATTTCAAAAAATAAAATTTCAGAAATAATACAATTTCATAACAACAATTAATAAAAAAATACAATTTTAGAAAAAAAAAATACAATTAATAAAAAATACAATTTAATGTAAATTACATTTAAAAAAAATTACATTCAGAAAAAATACAATTTTATAACAATAATTAATAAAAAATACAATTTAAAAAAAATTACATGTAAAAAAAAATTATATTTAGAAAAAATATGGCTAATTTTTTTAGATTTATTTTTTTTTAAATTAAATGGTATTTTAATATATTTAATTTAAAATAAAAAGTAAATTTTTTTTTTTACCATCAGCCATTTTGTCGATAATGTCGCTATATAGTTTAGTTCAATTTTTTTTTTTTTTAGTTCAATCTTATCAAAAAAAAAAAAAAAAGTTTAGTTCAACCAATTAAATCAGAGGGACCACAGCAGCAGAGATATCAGAGACTCAGGAGGATTCGGTCGACGAGTCGTAAAGGAATTCCAATTCCGTATCCAGCGCTCAGTAATCCCGATTACTTAATTTAAAGTAATCAATTACATTACATTCCCCCTTTCTGACCTAACCAAACATTGTAATGAATTGAATCCATTACATTACCTATTCTATTACATTCAACCAAACACCCCCTAAATGTTTTTTTTTTTTTTTTTTGCTGAAACTATAAACTCTATATGTTGAGGTAAACAATGTATACTATTTCGTTTCACCCTTCTCGTTAGGGTTTCGAGTTGGGATTTCTTCTTGAATTAATTCAATTGCATCTTATTCACTCAGGGATTTCAATCACTGGTTATCTCCTTCTAGTTCCGATCAAGTTACTGGTTATATCAGTTGTTGTGTCAAGCTCAAACCAACTCTTCGTACAGCTCATCGCCATCAAGCTCACCCATACTTCATCTGCTCCCACAGGCACCGATCGTCATTCGAAGCACTTCCACAAGATACTCTCATTTAACACGTTTCGTGATCCATACTTAGCTCTCCTATTCATTCCTGCAAATATAGAGATAAACCGTAATTATAACATCGCCTCTCCACACGCCAATACCATTCTTACTCTCTCTGGAAATGAAACGTTTTTCAACTCCCAAGATCGACATTCTGAAGATCAAGATAGATACTCAAAAGCCCCTTCAACTTCGTGCTATAAATTATACCCGATTACTCTTTTCCACACAACTCTTCAAAAAGCAAAAAAGAAAACCAGTCAATTGATCGCATCTTCTCAATTCATCTCAGCCATGGACGCTGCCTATAAATATGTTACTGAGAAAGACATAGGAGACCTAGTGGAAAAAACAAGACACTTAACTTGCGACATCCCTATTCTTGAACTAGATGAAAACACTGAAGAAGCACAAATGGCAGCTTCAGTAATGTTATTAGGCAAATTGCTGTCTCGAAATCCAATCAAAAAAATACCAAGTTGTGTCTGCAATTAACAAAGCATGGGACACTAAAGGTGATGTACTGGTTGCCACTAAAGATTATTGGCAAAATATTTTTTCATTCACGTTTGAAACAGCTGAAGAACGTGACTCAGTATGGGATCGTCGCATCTGGCATGTCAATGGAGCCCTACTTGTATTAAGAGAATGGGATCACAACCTCACACTACAAGAACTAAAATTTGATACTGCAACATTTTGGATACAGGCTCACGGTCTTCATTTTGCAGGTATGCGTTTGTCAAATGTTAAAAAATTTGTTGATCTTGCAGGCACTTTCATTCAACATGACTACTCAGGTGACAAGTCATTTATGGTTCGAAATTACCTACGCTTTAGAGCTGACATTGATCTAAACAAACCCATCATCACTGGCTGCCTCATTCCACGACGCAATTTGGACCACCTCAGTCTCAAAACCAATATCTGGGTTGAATTCAAATATGAGCGACTTCCAGACTTCTGTTCCAAATGTGGTTTCTTAAATCATGCCACCTATAATTGCAACCTTCAGTCAGAAATGAACTACAAAGTAAATGAATCCACACTCATCCCTTTGTATGGAGATTGGTTGCGCGCCAACTATGAGCTACTTTCACCAATGTCACATTATTGGTCTGCACCCAACACTGGAACACCGAAATCTCAACTCAATTCATCTGACTTTGTTGAAGCTGATAATTCACATCTTTTGCCTCCCCACACAGCAGGAATCGTTCCCAACCACAGGGTATCAATTGCTGCATGCTCTGTAGAACCCATTTCTGAATCTGTAGACAGAAAAGAGAAATTCTCAATTAAAGCTGAACGACTACATGCAGAAGTACAAGAACTAATACAAATGATACATGTGCTGGACCTTGTAAACTTTGCTGCTTATTTCAATGACTGGTATTTTCGTCTAAGTGATGACCATATTGACATGAACCTGTGCTTCAAGATGATAGCACAAGCCATCAGGTTAAAACTTGAATTTGACATGGACAGAAGCTGGTTCAACTTTCATACAACACAAATATTTCACATTGCCCAAGAGGTTCACCATGAGACTTATTTCACGACATCAGAGTTCTCATCTCACATCCTCTGTGAACTATTTCAATTCCACAAGAAATTCCACCAACAGCTGTCGACACCAATGCCTTCTGAACAACTACCTTGCCAAAACTCTCCTCTCCAATTTGAAGATTGGTCTCCATCCACCGCTTTAAAGGCACCCTCAAACAACAGCTCCACAAATCAAAGTCATCGTTTCAACAGAAAGCATGCCACCAAACATAAGGCCACTGGGAAAGCCACCAAAGTCCTCGACAAAGAAATCAGAAAGCGTAAGGCCCAAAATCTATTACAAAAGGACTCCAAGAAACTTTCTGTTGGTAATCCTAACAACCACACAGCTTCTACCAACTCCACTTCTTTGATCTGTCTGAATGACCGATTTTCTCATGATATTCCTACACAACCATTTACTGCTGAAGGCGGGGAGGCAGCCTCTAATTTACCCCCTATTGAAAAATGAAGGTTTTAAGCTGGAATGGCCGGGGTCTGGGGAGACCTCGCGCCAAAAGAGCTCTGCGATATCTCATACGCAGAAACAAACCAGATGTTCTATGGTTAATGGCGTCCAAATTGAGTGCAGATAGCTCTATTTTGTTACAAAACTATCTTGGGTTCACAAATAGCAAAATAATACCAGCTGAACGAAACAGGGGAGGCTATATTTTGTTATGGAATGATAGGTAACAATTACAGATAACTGAGGTGGGAAATAGCTATGTATGCTTTGATTTAAATCACCCAGTGACTATCAATAATATAATTTGCTTTTGTTGTGTGTATATTCCACCTTATCATGTTCTAAAACAACAAACATGGCACAATGTAACAACTTTCATAAACCAATTAAATAAACCATGGGCACTAATCGGAGATTTAAACAACATCACAAAGCAATTTGAGAAGCTAGGTGGTGTGCTTTTTAAACCTCATCAGAATAACCCACTCCAAAAGTTCATTGTGTCCACTAATGCTATTGATATTGGTAGTTCTGGAACTTGATTCACATGGTGTAATAATAGGCATTCTTCAGACAGAATACTACAAAGACTTGATAGAGTACTTACATCTTCAGACTGGCTTGTTCAATTCCCAAAAGCACAAGTTTTCAATCTTCCAAAGTTTACATCAGACCACAATCCAATCATATTGCATACCTCTGGTACTCGAGAACCTTATCGAATCCGGCCTTTTCGATTCATGGCTATGTGGTATAAAGACTCATATTGCAAAACAATAATACAGGATACTTGGGGCTCTTTTCAACCAACAATGGACCTTTCTTCCAAATTGCAATAACTCTTTTCCAAATTAAACACTTGGAATAAAGATCACTTTGGCTTTGTACAACAGCAAATAAATACCTTGGAACAGAAACTCAAATTCTTACAATCATGTCCATTGGATGACAATCAGGTAAAGTTAGAGAAACAAATCCAAGATCAATTGAATGAGCAGCTAGAAAGACAAGACTCCTTATGGAAACAAAAGTCGAGAGAACTATGGCTCACTGAAGGAGACCGAAATACCAAATTTTTTCATACTTCTACTCTCATTCGCCGGCAATCAAACCATATTCCTCTTCTAAATTGAGAGTGCTTTTTCCAATTATTTCAGAGCACTGTTTTCAACAACATCCACAATCATTGGAGAGGATATACAAGATTTATTTCCTGCTGTGATCAACTCTCAACAAAATAATCAGATTGCCAGTATACCGTCTCCAAAAGAAATAAAGGCAGCTCTTTGGGACATGCATGCTTTAAAAGTCCCAGGACCAAATGGATTTTCTGTCTTATTTTATAAACAAAGCTGGGATACTATTGGAATTGACGTCATTAAAGAAATTCAAAACTTTTTTATTACTGGGGTTCTCAACCCCAATTGGAATCATACTTACATTACTCTCATCTCAAAAGTTCAGAATCCCATACACGTCACTGACTTTCGTCCAATCAGCTTGTGTAATGTCAACTACAAAATCATTGCGAGAATTCTAGTCAAACGACTGAGATCTTATCTTGCAGAACACATCTCGCCTTACCAAGCCGCTTTCATACCTGATCGATGGATTACAGAAAACACTCTACTGGCACATGAACTAGCACATAAAATTAAGAGGAAAACCAGAGGAAAAGACGGTTTGATGGGTTTAAAATTGGATATAAAAAAAGCTTATGATCTTGTAGAATGGAACTTCTTACTTCATATCATGAATCTCATGGGGTTTTCCCCAAAAGTTTGCAATCTCATTCATCAATGCATCTCAACAGTATCCTTCTCAATCCTAATAAATGGCGCTCCACATGATAATTTCCAACCACAGTGTGGACTCCGTCAGGGTGACCCTCTTTCTCCTTATCTTTTCATAATGATCACGAAATGTTTGTCTCGGCTATTGCTCAAAGCAGACAGTCAACACCTCTTACATGGCATCAAACTAACACCAACTGCCCTTGCAATCTCACACTTACTCTATGCCGATGACATACTTATTTTCTTGAAAGGAACTGCTAAGGAAGCACATCAAACCAAGCAGATATTGGATAATTATTGTTCTTGGTCTGGACAACAAATAAATTTTCAAAGTCAAAAGTCTGCTATTTTTTTCTCACCCAAATATAGGCAACTCTCAAAAACATCTGATCTGTCAAACTTTATCTGTAACAAACATGACTGACAACATCAAATATCTGGGTCACTCACTCCCTATCGGAAGGAAAAAAAATATGGAATTCAACAGCATTTTAGAGAAGATACACAACAAATTGGATAGCTGAAAATCAAAACTGCTTTCCCAAGCAGGCAAAATGACTCTAATTACCTCAGTGGTATAGAACTTACCAATTCATTCCATGAGTACTTTCAAAATTCCCAGCAATATTTGTCAAAATGCAGATTCCATAATTAGGAGATTTTGGTGGGCAAACAATACTCATACCACTCATTACTACTCACCATTGTCTTGGGAAAATCTGTGTCTACCTAAAACTTTCGGAGGACTTGGTTTTCGAAAAATGGAAGACTTCAATAGGTCGATGCTTTCCAAAGCTGCTTGGCAAATGATTACCCAACTTGAGAAATTATGGGTCATAGTTTTTAAAGCCAAATATCTATAACGTCATCACTTTCTGGAGGTTCAACAACGGGTGATTCATATATTTGGAAGGGCATCCTATGGGCACGAGCGCTCATAAAAGCAGGTAGTTACTGGCAATTGGGAAATGGCCAACAATTCAATTTTAAACAGGATGCATGGATACCGGGATGACCACACCAAAAACTTCCCGCTCTGGCTACTCAAAACTTGCAACATTTACACTACATAACCGATCTCTATCGTTGGCAAAATTTCTGGGTGTGGGATCATAGCCAACTACGAAATTTGGTTGGACCAAACATGGTTCCTTTCATAATAAATATTAGCCCTCCTTCAAATCGTCCATATGAACTCAAGTGGTATGGATCTGGCAAAGGAATCTACTCCGTTAAGGATGCTTATTGGACTCAAATTTCACCCAGACTATTCCCTCTCTCACACTCACTGTTATGGAGGAAACTTTGGAAAGCAAAACTTCATGAACGACACAAACTCTTACTATGAAAAATTGTAAACAACTGCCTTAGCACAAAAAAAAATATCGCCATTTTTAAACTTATAGAAGATCCTCTTTGCTCTCTTTGTCACAAAGAACCAAAGGACACTACTCATCTTTTCCTCAAATGCGATATTCTTTGGTCTTGGTGGTTAACATAGCACTGGAACATCATATGGGAATTTCTGGAAAAACTTGATCTCTTCTCTTACATAAACTTCGTTCTAAACCCTCCCAAAAAATGGCTACCAAACAACATCACTGCTGAGGAATTCACTTTAATTTCCACAATTATGATTGAGCAAGTATGGTGGTTATGAAATGAAGTTTTATTTAAAAGCAGGTTTTAAATAAGCAGCAACTTATACACAGGCTCCATAATAGATTTGAAGAATTCAAATCTGCACTAGTTACACCAGGGACTAGGGAAACTGCTGTTGGAGAAACTATTATCATACCTTCGAATTGGCAACCTCCACCTACACATGCCATCAAAGCAAATTTTGATACCGCTTGGCAAAATGGGTATGCTGGATTGGGATTCATTGTAACAGATAGCTATGGCCGCACCATCCATGCCTGAGTTGATTATCGAAATACTGCTAACAGTGAAGAAGCTAAAGCTTTAGCCTTTGTTGCAGCTTTCTTTTACTTAAAACAATTTTCCCATTAACCAGTCTATCTAGAAGGAGATAATCAAACTGTTATTCAAGCTCTGCTTGAAGAAAATTGGACCAATCTTCATCCTACCACAAAGCAGATCCTTATGGAAATGAATCAACATCTGTCTAGTTTTAACATGATCTCTATCAAATGGATCCCTCGAGACCCCAATCATAGAGCACACAATCTAATACAATGAGCTTCTAACAATGACAGAGTAGGCGACATTAATATTTCTCTCCTACCTTTTGATTTAGCAGGACACTCTTAACCTCAAAAGAGTCCCTTTCTATAGACTTTTGTCTCACGACAACACATCTATTCATTGTAGCAAAAAAAAAAAAAACAATGTATACTATTATTGGAGAGAGAAGATGACGTAAGAATAGGCAATTTTATGATGAAAAAAGTTCCTAAAGGTTCTATAGTTTTTATTTAATGAGTACATTAGTTCTATAATTATTGGGTTATGTATTAGAAATTTTATAATTTTTTAAAATGAGCATAATAGTCTCATAATTTATAAATTAAGTATTACAAATTCTGTTATTATGAAAAATAAATAATTTTAGTTATATAATTTTTTAAAATGAATATTTTTAGTCCAATAAAAGTATTAAAATTGAGGACTTTGCCTCATTTTTATAAATAAATGGAGGTACTCAATTTAAAAATTATAGAATTAAAGTGTTTATTTATATATAATAACAAGATTACTGTAATATTTTAAAAAATGATTGAACCTTTGATGCCAATATAAAATTAAAGAAGTAAATTGTTTAAATTAAATAATTATGGGATCGTCCAGCATCCATTTTATGACATAATAATTAATAATAAAATCATCAATGTAATTTTATTTAATATTGTCTCAAGACAGAGCTAGAAATAAAAACTAATGGGGTCGAGTTAAAATAAAATTTAATCTTCAAAAATAAAATAAAAACTTAATCAGTAATTTATAATAAAATCAATGATATACAATGAGAGTTTAAACTAATTAATTCATCTCAGTTATAATATTAGATTCAGACTAATAAAAAATTTGATAGATAATGAAATAAAAATGAATATAAAGCAAAACTAAATCTATAATTCAGGCTCTAGTCTGTTAGAGACTTTTGATTTCTTATTATTCAATATATATATATAATCGATGAGACTTGTGAGAAATGACAAGTTTAAAGTGATATTCGATGTAAGTGACATGATTTTCTATATATGTTTGTTCTTTGTGCATTAATGAAAATTTCTTCTTTGCTGTTAAAAAAACACCAAATAAAATGTATATAAAGATAATTTTGGTTATAATAATTAATGTTTTCGTGATTAAATAATTATTAATTATTAATAATTTATTTAATAAAGCATCAATTATTTATTATTTAATATGTGATAAAAACATATAACAAAATAAAAATATAAAATAAAATATAACATTTCCTTATATAT
Organism: Elaeagnus macrophylla; assembly: GCA_029378325.1. Classification (NCBI taxonomy): domain Eukaryota; kingdom Viridiplantae; phylum Streptophyta; class Magnoliopsida; order Rosales; family Elaeagnaceae; genus Elaeagnus; species Elaeagnus macrophylla. The sequence continues at coordinate 220,901 of CM055642.1, read as the reverse complement.
TAAAAGGGCCTTAATTATAACCATAAATTTTTTTTAATTCTTTTAAAGTCTTACTTATACAATTTTATAACTCACTAATATTATATATCACTAAGTCATAAGACAATTGATACACATTTTTATATTCAATATATAATAATTTATATATTTATTAATTATTTTTCTTATAAAAAAATTATATATTAACAAATGACAATAAATGTGATCTAAAGAATAGTTAAAATTATACATATTTATACCTTATTAAAAAAAAAAAAAAAAAAAAAAAAAAGCTCATTGCCTCTCATTATAACAATGTTCAAACATCAAATCTCTCACTTTTTTAGTTTAATTTTATCAATAAAATGAAAGAGGTATAATTGTTTTACACCCAAACTCTAAGTTAACATTTACAAGTCATGCTTTCAACAGGAGTGATGTATGCAATATTTCATTTGCACTAACCACCATTATTTTTCAACCTTATATACATAGGTGGTCTACATTAGCCAACGAAGGCAGTACCTCAACCTTTCAATTATCTTATAACTTGTACCTCAACCCACATTTTGCTTAGAGAATCTTGTGATGAAGCTGCCCTCTTTCTCTAAGCAAGGAGATTCAAAAAGATTTAGACAAAGCGCTCTACCTGGTTCATGATCAAGGTGATTAGCTCGTACTTTGATTTTTACCCCGAGCGCTCTGCTTGTTTCATTACTGAGATAATTAACTCGTATTTTTATCCTGGGTGCTCTACTTGGTTTCTAGCCGAGGTGATCAACTCATACTTGGACCCGAGCGATTTGCCTGACATCTCTTGCCCAGGCGATCAACTCGTACGACCTTTATCCCGAGCGCTTTACTTGATTTCTAACTGAGATGATCAACTCGTACTAGGGGTGTCCATGGTTCTGTCCGGTCCAGTTTTTAGTAAAAAAAATTTAACTGGATCTGAACATTTATATTATTTTAACCGGACTGGACCGGATTGTTTAATTAATAAAAATTCTAAAATCGTCCAATTTGGTCCGATTTGGTTAACGGTTTTCAATGGTTTTTAAAATTTTTTTTGCTAAACTTTTTTCTATAACTCATGTCCCAAAACGAAGCAAACACGACATGAGTTTTAGATAAAACTAAAGGGAAGTGAAACAACACACATCTAAGAATAAAGATCATAACTTTAACAAAACATAAAATCGATTAAGTATAGTAAATTTCAGCAATCAGATCCGATTAAAACAAAACCCCATAACATATTCTCCATGAATAAAATAAATAAACAAAAATTAAAAAGAACAATGTCAGAAACCAACTCTCCAAAATCTAATCCCCGCCAGCTTTCTGATAAACATATGTCAGGCCACACTTGAACTTCAAGCAACCAATCCCAATAACAGTAATAAATATATGATTAGTAAAGGAAAAAAAAAAGAGGAAATAAACTTTGCTGAGCTTACTTCCTTCCATGGCGGGTGTTGGCGAGGTTAGAGCTGGCGGCTGGTGGCTCGCGACTGGTGGCTCGAGACGGGTGTTGGCGAGGTTAGAGTTGGCGGTTGGTGGCTTGCGACAGGTGTTGGCGAGGTTAGAGCTGGCGGTTGGTGGCTCGCGACGGGTGTTGGCGAGGATAGAGCTGGCGGTTGGTGGCTCGCGACGGGTGTTGGCGAGGTTAGAGCTGGCAGCTGGTGGCTCGCGATGGGTGTTGGCGAGGTTGGTGGCTGGCGGCTGTAGGGTTTGAGTCGAAACAAACAGAGATAGCGAACTGGAACAAAAAACCTGACTGGGTAGTGGCTAGTGGGTACTGGGTAATGTACTAAATACTAATGGAAATTAATAATATTAGTTATATAAACAGAGAGTCAGAGAGCTGTTACGAAAATGAGAAGTGCGAAATTATAATATATTTGTGAATGTAAACAGATTAACAGAGTAATATATTTGCGAATATATTAATAATAATAATAATAATATATTATTTAAAAAAATTAATATTTAATTTATAATGGTCCGGTCCGGTCCGATTGGTTAAAAAATTTACAAAATTGGACTGGACCGTTTTACCAACAGTTTGTATAATTTTTAACCGGACCGGACCATGTATTTCATGAAATTGTCCGGTCCGGTCTGGTCTGGTTCGGTCCAATTTTTCGGTTTTGATTGGTTTGGTCCGATTTTTGGACACCCCTAACTCATACTTAGGCCTGAGTGCTCTGTTTGGCATTTCTCGCCTAAGTTATCAATTCGTGCGGCCTTTATTCCGAGTGCTCTACCTAGTTCATGACCGAGGTGATCATCTCGTACATTTCATCCCAAGTGCTCAACCTGGCTTTCTAAGCTAGGTGATCAACTCATACTTAGGCCCGAGCGCTCTGTTTGGCATCTCTTGCCAAGTGCTCTATCTAGCATCTCTTGACTAAGCGATCAACTCATGCGACGTTTATCAAATTTCTCTTGTCCGCTTGGAGCTGGGCAAAGCCAGCCTCTCAAGGCTCTTAGGGAAGGGCCTAAGTGCTCTACATGGCATCTCTTGCCCAGGCAATCAACTTGTACTGCCTTTATTTTGAGTGCTCTACCTAGTTTCTAACCTAGGTGATCAACATATACTTGGACCCGAGAGCTTTGCTTGGCATCTCTTGCCCAGCGAACAACTCGTGTGGCCTTTATCCCGAGTGCTCTGCCTAGGAGATCAAATTGTACGACTTTTATCTCGAGTGTTATACCTGGTTTCTAACCGAGGTGATCAATTCATACTTGGGCTCGAGAGCTTTGCTTGATATTTCTTGCCTAAGCGATCAACTTGTGTGGCCTTTATCTCAAGCATTCTATTTGGTTTCTAACCTAGGTGATCAACCTTCATTTTCATTTTTTACCATTCTAAAATAAGCAATCCAAATAGAACAATAATATCACGCTCATATTAAAATAATTAAGCTTGTATATCACCAAATATCCAATCGAATTTCAAGTTCAAGTATCACTATACATTTGATTTTAATGACTTGTACCCAAAAATTAAACATAACAAATAAATATGAATATTGATTCCCAGCATGTAAACAATTTTAATTTTTACAAGAATATACTTGGCACTATGTCAACATGAAGAAAGACATGTGTCTATCCAAATTTAATTCATGCCCAATGTAAGCGTTCTATCCTCTTTAATACCTGTACTTAAACATGCAAAATGTTTTACTCAAATAAGTATATCATACATGTACACAAATTTCTTATACTTATGCTGCAATTCACTCCAAATAGTACCATATAATAATGTTTGTTGCTCACAATAGTGTAAATGATTTTACGCAAGTATACGTGTTGCAAACAAGTAATATAATGATAAGAAAGATCGTTCCCACGGAGATTGAAATACTAAAAAATATCGTAAAAATTAACTATTAAAATTAATATTTGGTGTTTTTGTTTATTAAAATAAAATAAATAAAATAAAATAAATAGTACGAGAGGACAAGAGTGAAAATACTGAAATAAAGTTTAACGAGAAAGATGTCAAGAATCGCAAGTAGATAAATCAGTTAGGATTGCGAATGTGACAAGTGATGTAGACAAATTGCGTTGCTGCAGCCTTGCTGTAGCAAAGTGCACCAGTAACTAGAATTGCGAAAATTACAAAGAATTCTTCCAAATCTGCAATGTTTATATATTCTATGACTCAATGAAAGATATTCCTATGCACAACTGAATCTAAGAACAACGTTTCATGCACAAATTCTATTAGGTTATGTGAGATAATTATATATTCTTATATTAATTTCTTCACACTATTCTAGCTTCATCCAACTTAAATTAACCTTTCCAGATTCAATTTTAGTTTACTATCCTATCAATTGTTGATAAAGCAATCAATAAGAATAAATCAATAAATTAAGCATAGAATAACTAACACCCTTTGTCAAGCAAAGCACAAGTTTTTAAAATTAAAGCATAAAGTCTACATACACTTGTAGATCCATAACCCTACCTGAATGAAAATTTAGCCAAACATATTTATGAAATCAAATATTAAATCATTCATATTCAACATCAGATCCATAGAGTTATAGAAAATTGAAAAACAATAGAAGAAGAATAGATGAAGGAATAAATTAATAAAACTCCCTTTTATTGAATCTCAATCAATTGGATTCCAAATCACTAAATCTCTCTTGCTTTCTTCAATGATTATTCTTGCAAATCAAGCCTTCAATTGGTCTCTTTCCAGATCCCCCTTGATGCTCTGTTCTGCCTCTTCTTCTTTGCTGCGAAATTTTGCTATTTCTGGTGTGATAAATTTGTCTCTGTTCTCTATCCATATCTGCTGCGTTCTTGTTCTCCTCTACTGCCGAATCTGTCTTTTTGTTCTCCCTGGTTGCTGCCGCAAATGTGCTTGTTCCTCTAGGTTTTGCTGCTGCCCAGAATTCTGCTATATGTGTTGTTTATTTGCTGCTGCAGTCTAATAAAAATCAACCCTTGTTTTTGTCATTTAACTTTAGGTTTAGTTGGAGACAATTTTTGGTGTGTTAATTTTCAATATTATCCCTAAAAATGTGAGTTAATAAAAGCCCAAAATTATCCTTTTGCTGAGAGTCCAAATCAGCTCTTGAATTTTTATTTCCAGATCAGCTTCTGTTTTGTAATCTGTTTTTCTGATGTAATTTTTGTTGAAGCAAAGCTAGATTCTTGCATTTTTTTTGTTATTTTCTTTATCTCCTACAAGAGTAATGAAAATCTAATGAGTGCACATCAAAATATAATTCTTTTTAACAGATTTCATAATTATTTTGAATTTATTATCAAAGAATTTACTTAAATCACAAATTCCACAAATATTGTATAAATGAATATAATGTGCTAACATTCTCAAAAAAACAAACAAATATTTATGAATAAGAGCTAATAATACTCTAATAAATTAGAGTTATCAATGTTATCACAAAGAAAATCGTAGACTGATTCTTGCCCTTTCACATTGCATGTTGGCCCAATAAAGGACCCATCTTTTACAGCATTTACCACAGACGATAGAATTCAACCATAAACTAATAGGATTAAAAAGGGGCAAACTCATTTATGATTAAACCAATAAATAACTACATTATAAAGCATTAATATCAACATAACATAACAGAAGTAATGTAATTCAAATCCATGAGTATAAGTAAGAAACCATAGAGATTAATCGACAAAACTTTAAAAGTTTAGACCCCCATGCCGTTGATTAAACTTGAATCCACAATGCTATAAGTCACACAAATCAGAAATTCATATTCCAATGAAAGTAGTGGTATACTAGCGCTAGTGGTTTAGATTACTTCAGCAAGTATCATAAATCAACATAAATTTCATGGTTTAAATACATTTGGGAAATAAGCTCCAAATAAATTATTGTATTAAACAAACAAATGATCTATCAATTATCCAAAATAACATACATCAGTTTAATTTTATAAGAAATGGTATGTCAGCGACTTATTACCATAAAGTAGAGAAGCTAATGCAGGAACACTTGAGATTTGATCATCAAATAAATAATGAAGCCATAAATTTTGCCTCAAACTCTAAAATCAATTTGTAAAATTGATTACAATGAAAAGATTTTTAAAAGCATGGGATAATATTGCAGTTATCAACAGAATAATGGTATGAAAAACTGAATATGAAAACATTGCATTCATATAGAAGGTCAAAAGTTCACTAACCATGAGGATGTTGCATTAGCCTCAATACTTTTAGTTTTCCTTCTGTTGTTGCCCAAGTTTACGAGTTTCAGAATCTTATCAGGTAAATGAACCTTGATCCATCTCAAACTAGCCATAATTATTACTTGCATTGGATCATTTCTGAGTTTCAAATGGCTTGACGACTTTTCCAGTAAATCATAAATAACTTTATTGTAGACTTCAAGGCATTAATAGGTAACTTCAAATTTACCATAACTATTATCTCTACATGTAGCTCAAATATGTTTGTTTTACCAATTGATCCTAGAAGATTAATGCATAGTTTACCTTTAACAAATACAAAAACACTATTTTTCCTTCTTTTCAACATAAACTAGACTAAAGCTAGTTAATTCGAAACAGTGAAAACGTCATGAGCCGATATGTGTTTCAAAGCAGATTTCATGTCCACCCGCTCGATCCTCCTGTACTTGTGGAACGATCGCTCCAAATCAGATTGGAAAGTTTTGAACTCAAAGTTCCCCACAAAATATCGGCTTCATTCTCACAAATATTCAACAAAATTATTACACCTTAAGCTGGGTTTGATCAAGGAGCTACAAAAACCCATTGTGTACATTTTACTGCAAGACTTTTGTGCTAAGTCAGGAGCTCTCAACAATGACCCAATCCTGGTAGTTTTAAATTATGGGTTCGAGGTGTGTCGGCGAGTACTTGATGTCAGTGATTTAGTGGATGAACTAGGTGGTGGCAACGAATGTGATGATGAGTGGTGGCTGGGTATTCGGACAAGAGCAGATGCGCATCTTTAATGGAGCCAGAGTCACCGATTTAAGTGTGGGATTGTACGACTCCGCTTGCTAGCATAAAGATTTTTATATGACAATGGAGTACTATTGAGCTCCCACTCTAAAGAAAGAAAATCAACAACAGCAAGGCGTGGAGGAGAAATCAATTATTTCAAAGAGTTTTTGTTGGAAATCGCTGTATTGTAAATTCATTCCCATTGGAGACCAAATGCTTGTTGCTATGCTCAAGAACCGACCATTTGATGCCCAGCTGACCGCCTCGACCTCTTCCTCTCAAAACTGGAGTGTTAAAGCCATTTTAGAAGTGTTAAGGTCTGTGCCTAGATCCTTCTTCCAGTCCCCATGCTCTGTTGGTCACCAAAATGGCTTTAGATAGCGTGCCCCATTGAAGCAACGCAATCTCAAAGATGAATCCAATAGGATTCAAAATGGTGTTCTTGTTCTTGGTCCGACTGCGTATAGAGACCTACATAAGGTCGATTTGGGATTGAACAAAGCAATTGAATTATTCTTATTGGTTGAACCATTTTGGATTTGTCCACACAATGAGACCACTTGCAGAAAAATCGCTTGTGTTTTGGCAAGAGGTAATAGGTTGGAAGGTCTATGGGATTTTCTTAAATAAATGTTGAGGAGAATCAATTATTTCCAACAGTGTTGTTGCTGGAGGTCATAGCTCTCGTGACTTTAAATCATAGGAACATCTTCGCACCGATTCTATGAAGCACATGGCCTGGACCAAGTGGTGAGATATGACGATAGCAATAAAAGCACGATTAGAGGTTCTTAACCTTGTACCTATGAGGGTGAGTGATTTTGAGGTCAAGAGCTGATGATCCGAGCTCTAGTCCTCTATTAGGCGGTGAATATATTAAAGATCCTCAAGGCTCTTAACCTTGTGGTCGTAATATTTGAAAGAAACATTTAGCTTAAGCTATTGAATACCAGGGGTCTCATTGAAGCAAGATGATATCTATATATAGCAAAGGATTACGGCTCATAACCCCATTTATGGGCTTCGCCCCAATACGTGGGTTATCCTTTATATTGGGCTATACTAATGCTCAAAAAATCGTATTATATAAATACTTAAACATAGTAATAAAATAAAAATTATATTTAATAAAAATAATATTAAATAATAATTACTAACATTATATAATATTTTATTTTTATAATTAATTTAAAAATATAAAAAAATTAAATATAATAATTATTACATAATTATAAATATTATTTTATTTTTATAATAATTTTAAAGCATAAAAAAATTAAATATGATAATTATTACATCTAATAAAAATTATTTTATTTTTATAATAATTTTAAAGCATAAAAAAATTAATTTTATATATTTATTTTAAATATATTATAAAAAAATTAAAATAAATAATATATAAGACATATATTTTTAAGTAATAATGGTAATATTTTGTTGTTTAAAGTCTTAATTGTGCAATTAAAAATAAAATAAAAGAAGGGTTAAAAATACTAGTTGGGCTCGCTCCCATCCTACCCATAACCTTTATCGATTCCGCATACCCTATTTCTTTTTCTCCTCCTTCACCAACGCAGCCTGTCAAAGAATCCTCCGCTATTTCTGTTAAGTAAACTCAATTAGCGCCATTAACTAAGCTTAATAGTCTCCACAGTCGACTCTATCACTTTTGCCTTGGCCAGTTGGCCGTTCTCCATCAGCTCATCTCCCTCTTCTTCGGTCTTTTGATTGTCAAATCGGTTTGTCGTTTTCAAAATTCTGTTGGTTGCCTTTTACTCTTTTAATAATAGGTATTTTATTTACTGGGCTATGTTGTATCATGAAGCTTTTGGTTTAGTGGTTTCAGTTTTATTCTTTATTTTTAGATTTTCCGACCTTGTATTATACTTTGATATTAGCTAGTTTAGTGATTTATGTACCTTGAATCATTCAAATGTGTTATCATGAACTGTTCAATACATTGCAATGTTTTTTCTGGAATTGTTAAATGTTTGAAATAATAAATAAATTTTGAAAACAGAGATGACACGGAAAGTGATGCACAAGAAGAAGGCCAAGTCTGGTGGATTTGAGTCTATAGGACTTGGTCCTGACGTCTTCAAAGGGATTAAGCGCAAGGGTTACAAGGTGCCCACCCCTATTCAGAGGAAAACCATGCCTCTCATTCTCGCTGGACATGACGTTGTTGCCATGGCCCGAACTGGCTCCGGAAAGACAGCTGCTTTTCTCATCCCCATGCTCCAGCGTCTCCAGCAGCATCTTCCTCAGGCTGGCGTTAGGGCTCTCATCCTTTCTCCCACCAGGGACTTGGCTCTTCAGACCCTCAACTTCACTAAGCAGCTCTCCCATTTTACAGGTATTTTATCCTTAACATATTTCAATTAATTGTTTGTGTATTTGATTGATCCATGATAAGAACATTAATCAGTCAGCGTCAAAGTTTATTGTTATTTCTTTTTTCCTTCCATTTAGATCTTCGTACAAGTTTACTTGTTGGAGGTGACAGTATGGAAAGCCAATTTGAAGAGTTAGCCCAAAACCCTGACATCATTATTGCAACTCCTGGTAGGCTCATGCATCACTTATCTGAGGTTGATGACATGTCTCTGCGAACTGTTGAATATGTTGTATTCGATGAAGCGGATTGTCTCTTTGATATGGGTTTTGCTGAGCAGTTGCACAAGATTCTTGTGCAGTTAAGCGAGAATCGTCAGACCTTGCTCTTCAGTGCCACCTTACCTAGTGCTCTGGCTGAGTTTGCCAAGGCAGGATTGCGAGACCCTCAACTTGTGCGCCTTGATTTGGACACAAAAATTAGCCCAGACTTGAAGCTTGTCTTCTTCACCTTGCGCCATGAAGAAAAACACGCTGCTCTGATGTACTTGATAAGGGAGCAAATCAGATCTGATGAGCAAACGCTAATTTTTGTATCAACTAAGCATCATGTCGAATTCCTTAATAGCTTGTTTAAAGAGGAGGGTATTGTGCCTTCTGTGTGTTATGGTGAAATGGACCAAGAGGCTCGCAAAATTCATGTATCAAAGTTTAGGGCCAGAAAGACTATGTTGTTAATTGTAACAGATGTTGCAGCCAGGGGCATTGATATCCCTTTGTTGGATAACGTCATAAACTGGGACTTCCCTCCAAAGCCCAAAATTTTTGTTCACCGTGTGGGGCGAGCAGCTAGGGCTGGAAGGACTGGAACTGCATTTTCTTTTGTGACATCTGAAGACATGCCTTACGTTTTGGACCTCCATCTGTTCCTCTCCAAACCGATTTGGGCTGCACCCACCGAAGATGAGGTTTTGCAGGATATGGATGGAGTTCTTTCCAAGATTGATGAAGCAGTTGCAAATGGGGAAACTGTTTATGGCCGTTTTCCTCAGCCAATTATCGATCTTGTTTCAGATAGGGTCAGGGAAGTCATTGATTCTTCTGCTGAGCTTACTTATTTAAAGAGAACCTGTATGAATGCTTTTCGTTTGTACTCTAAGACAAGACCCTTACCTTCGAAGGAGTCCATCAGAAGATCAAAGGAATTACCCCAAGAAGGTTTGCATCCAATTTTTAAAAGTACCCTGGCTGGTGGAGAACTAATGGCATTGGCCTTTTCTGAGCGCTTGAAGACTTTCAGGTCAGCACTAAATCTTTCATTTCATTTTTTTATTGGACGTCAGACTTAACATTGTTAAAAGAGAAATTTTGATATGGCTGGTATGTACTAGACCGAAGCAGACCATACTTGAAGCTGAAGGTGAAGCTGCCAAATCTAAGAATCTGCAGGTGGTTGTCTGTTTTACATGAAATCAAAGTAGAATATTTTAAGGCTGGAAGCACATAATGCCACATATTTAGCCATTGTGGGTATCATGATGCATATCTTTGGTAACTAAGTTTCTATTTCTTTATTGTAGGGTTCTTCTAGTCAATGGGTTGATGTGATGAAGAAAAAAAGAGCTATTCATGAGCAGATCATTAATTTGGTCCATGAACAACGTTATACAAATAGCATTGAAAAGGTGGGTCACAAGTATAGTTATTTATTTATTGAAGTCGTTTTTAAATGGTGGTTGTCAATGTACTGGTTGATCTATTGAATAGTCACATAGTACGCTTGTTGTGATTCTGGACTTCCTAGTCCTATGCATGAATAGGTGGTTTTTGGTTGCAGTATACTTGTGGATTTTTGAGAGCAGGGATATTTATCTTAATTTTATTTACTAAATGCTTCATGAATGTTTTGATACTTGCAGGGAGTGGATTGTGAAACCACTTCTTTTAAGGAAAAGAAGAAAAAAGGTTTGTCTTTATCTAGTCTGAGTTTACTTTCAGTTTGATATATCTTGCTTGTGTTCCCTACATCAGCATTATTCCTTTTCCTCTCATCATATTGGTTTTGTTGTTGGTTTTACTCTGTGCGGATGGGGACATTTTGCACCTTTTATATTTCAATTAACCTAAGCTTTGTTCTGTTTTCTTTTTTAACATCACGGCACTTCCTAGGCTCTAAGAGAAAGGCCGAAAGCTTTAAGGATGAAGAGTACTATATAAGTTCAATACCGGAAAATCATGTATGCTATTTTGTACCTGCCAACCATAGTTGAACACTTGTATTTGATGGTAGCATACTAACTATTTTATATGACGGTGTTTTCTCCAGCATGCAGAAGCAGGACTCTCTGTAAGGGCTAAAGTGGACTTTGCTTCAAACAGGTAAATCCCTATGCTATCATGATTTATTGAGACCATTTCATGAAGTTTGAAGTGTTGAGGTTATATGATCAGGTGTTGATTTTCATTCATTTTTGGAAAGATACTAAGTCATTAAGCTTAGGAAACGGAACTGACTTAAGAGTTTTGTTTACTTAAGAGATAATTTGTCTCCTATGTTTTTACCATTCAAGGTTGGAATCTGCTGTCTTAGATCTAGTCGCGGATGATAATGCTGGAATGCAGAGACAGAAATCTACATATCATTGGGATAAGGTACTTCAAATGGTACACTTTTTTATTGCTATCATATTATGATTTAAACTGCTGTCCTTTCTCATTAAACTATTTGGTGCAGAGGAGTAAAAAGTACATCAAATTAAATAATGGGGAGCATGTGACGGCTAGCGGAAAGGTGGTGTCTTATTTGGATTTTTTTTCCTCAGTATTTGCTTATTTTTTCCCTAGATTTTTTATAATTGTATTTGCACCACTGGCATCCATCAGGATAACACATTAATGAGTTGTGGGAGTGTAAAAGACTTGTTACTCAATTTAAAATATTTAATGGTCTGCAGGTAAAAACGGAGAGTGGTGCAAGAGTGAAAGCTACTAAAACTGGGATATACAAGAAGTGGAAAGAACGCTCACATAGTAAAGTATCTCTTAGAGGAGCTGGAGGTGAAGAGACTTCCCAGGAAAGCACAGGTACTGCTCTGTACCGTGTCTTCTTTAACCTTTAAGTTCATTTTTAATGTATTTGTTAGTTCCTCTGGAAACGGGTCCAGTATAAAATGAATTATTTCATTATGCTAGTATATTACATTACAAGAATCAAATAAACCTTAGTCATTTTGTTGTTGTTGTTGTTGTTGTTGTTGTGTGTGTGTGTGTGTGTGTGAAAGTCTAGTGTTGTGCTTTTAGCAATCGGATTTTGAAGGATTAATTTTTTATATTTGCAGATGGTCGATTCAGAGGAAAAAATAATAATAACAGGAAATTTAAGGGAGGCATGAAGCAACGTACTGTGCCTAATGCTCATGTACGATCAGAAATTAAAGATTTAGAACAAGTACGAAAAGAGAGGCAGAAAAAGGCAAATAAAATTGCTCAAATGAAGAGCAAACCTAAGAAGAAGGGTAGAAAAATGGGTAAAGGTGGAAAAAGAGGGAAGGCAAACTAGTAATAGACATATTATTGACATTGTGTGTTCGCTGTGAATTCTTTTTTTATTTGGCTCAACCAGAGTCTGTTCGCTTCTAGTTGTTTTTATTTTTTCTAGACTTGGTGTATTGCAAACTCTCCTTCATTATGTCTATTATGTTTATTATGCATCTCCACACTAACGCTACGTGATATACATACAGACACTTTATTCATATAAGAAAAAGAAAAACTTTTGAAACTATTTAAACCATTTGAAAAATAAACTTCAAAGGAATTTCTTGGTGACTGCAATTCTTTTATGCTTCTTTGATGAATCAAATGGAGTGAATTTTTACAAAATTTTGGCCTCTTAGCTATTACCCACACATGCAATTAACACACTAGAGAAATGAACTCCTTAGTGCCATAAAAGATGGGACTTTTAAAGGCCCAAACATGGGACAAGTCGGGCAAAACTTCCACCTCTAGGGAAAAAATGGACAATGAAACATTTAAGAGCCAGCATTACATTTGACATGTCATATCTCCAAAGATTGGCTTCCATTGCTTGAACAAAACCTGATACAAGTTTAATGTATAAACTCAAGTCTTTGTGGTCCTGAAAGCAAACCTAACCATTAACATATCAGTAATCGAGTTTTAACGCAAACACATGTACAAGGGAATACTATTGTCTTTTTCTAATTTTCAACCTTCAAAACATTTTGAGACAGTTTCTTGCCGAACCATAATTCAATGTGCTGAATGAGGAAGAAAGCCGGGGGAGCGGTGTGCATGGACAGCACAGGCACAATGAACAGAAGTCAAATTCAAGCAGCCACTCATGATGAGAGAATGCCGGCCAGAGCAGGTATGAAGTGCAGGAAATGTGTCGCACACTGCCTGAACAGCTGATGGAGTTAGTGACGTGCATTGGCTGATGTTGAGCGTCCTAAGCCCATCATCATCGTTCTGGCCTTTAACAGATCCCCCCCACATTGCAGGCTGCTTGTTCTTCAGTCGACCATGGGCTAAAGAATACATTGCTCTGTCTGTGATGTTCTGGCAGTAGTACAAACCAAGAGACCTTAGATGGACACAATTGTTTGCCAAAGCAATCACACTATCATCTACAATGACAGTAAACACAAAGCTTAAGAGTGTATCTTAACCCAAACAAACTCTGAAACTGAACTAAAGGAACCAGTTGATTGAACTACCATCACTATATATCTATTTCGTACCACTTCATTTTGACATTACCAATGGTCCATGGATCAGCTTTTATACAATTTTTTTCTATCTTTTCATATATTTGATTCATTACCCCATTTGAAATCAAAACACAAAAAACTCCTTGAAGCAAATATAAGCCCCATAATAGCATGTTGACTTGTACTTAAATGAAAAGTCCTAAAATAGCACATTATCATGTACATAGATATATATATTTAGTTACATACACCCTATAAGATATGCATACATTATATACAACTGACATGTTATTTTGAAACTAAGTTGATTATAGTACATTCTTCATGCTATTTAGGTCCGAACGCAATAAAGTCATTACCTAATACTTTTGAAATCTTTTACATCACTCACCAGATACTAACAGAGACTGGAAACAGATTCATGAAAAATTATAGCCTGCCCATATTCCTCTTTGGTTTCGTTCTTTATATCCTAAAAGAAAATATTTCAAGCTTCCCTCTTAAATCCATTTTTCAAGTTCCAATCATAGTGCGCTGATATGCATCCATGTTAAATTAGAGCAAATGAAATAAATAGTATAATCAGTTGAAAAAAGCAGTATTGGTGGATAGGATCATGGTCATTTGATTAAATTTTATAAAAGTTAGAAGTAGAAAAGAATGTACCTGTTATGAGGACACAGCCGCATAAATCAAGGATTCTGAGATCAGGGCATCTGTACGCCAAGCTCATAACTCCAACATCACTCACATTCTCACACCATCCGAGATTTACAGATTGCAACTGATTGCAATATAGCCCAATACCCTGAACATAAAACATCCATAGAATCATATAAAATGTGATGGAAGAAGATATGGCCAAACCACTTGTTATGCATACCAGCAATGCCCTATCTGACGCTGCTTTGACACATCCACAAAGATTTAGAACTTTTAATTTTCTACAATAGCCAGCAAGATACTCCAGAGCAACATCACTGAATGCAGTGCATCCACTGATGTTCAACTTGGTGAGATTCTGGCAACCATGAGCTAAGGCATACAGGGAGCGATCGCTAAGCTTAAAGCTTTTGCTGAGATCCAAGAACTGCAGGTCATGACAGCAATTTGATATACTCTCAACAGCATTGTCCTCGAGTTGGGGCTTGTCCTGACGCAATATCAAAGTTTGTAGTTTTGTGAACTTAGGCGCTAGAGAGAGGACCAAGTTGTTCATATTCTTGGTACACCTGTGGTAAACAGAATTAGTAGTAACAGTTAGAGGATGATCTTGATGGGTATTATGGAATCGGTAAGTACAGAACACAAAACAATTAAACATCAAATATAAATTCATTTGTGATATACTCTATAAAATCCACAAAAGAGACTACTAGAAGAAAACTGAATATAAAGGACGCCAATAATGAAATTGGAGATACAAAATCTCATCTCAAGTAATTTTACTTAAACATCAATCATCAATTCATTAGATTTGTTTGCTTGTGCTTACACTGAAACTGTTTTCAGTTATGAATGATTCAGAAGAAATCATTTCTTTATAAGATGTAAGAACCGCTTTTACAAGATGTTCTATAAGAAAAACTATCACACCAGCATATAATATGAAAAACCCAATAAATGAGCTTGAGAGAAGCTATAGCAAGAGAAGGAAAAAAAAAAAGTTGATTAAAGCAGAGCAAATACCAAGAAAGGGATAAACGAGTAAGGCCCAAGGAAATAGCATCTCTCCAACCTCGACAGACTCCAGAAGCCATAATCACCGTCCGATCGTCGACAAGGGAAATGATTTGCAACAGAAGCTCCATGGGAATATCTTTCCAATCAGTAATGATGACACCAGCTTCCATTTTTATTTTTCCAGTTAGCATCATAAGCTTCTCAAAGCAAAGGTTCAAGTCCTCTGTTTTCAAGCTCTCTCTCCCTACCATTATCCCCAACCGCCTAAGCATCAAGCAGGAGAAGAAAAAATCAATTAAATTAAATAGCTCCTCGTTTCTACAGCCAAAACAAAAATCATTTATAAATAGGAGGATACAATACAAAGCCCTAAAAAATTTAAATGCCTTGGGTATGTTGAAATCATACACGTGTCAGGACCAAAGAGAATTCTGAGAAATCAACAAGTCTCTCCATCAAAATTTATTACATGAATTAAGTATTTGTCTCTCACAAATTGCCTTCTAATCCCTTGATAAAGCACAAAACTTCATTACCCACCACCAAGACACGTTTTTTTATACACGAAATAAACAACTAACTATGCCCAAATTAGTTCAAAAGAACCTCTTTTTACTTCGTGTTTCATTACAAATGAAAACAGAGAAGGGAATTATTTAAATAATAAAATTTGTTGAATGAAGTTGAAATACATCGCAGAAATTCAATCAAGCTAACAAAATAATAATAATAATAATAATAATAATATGAAAAAGGAAGGAGAGGGTCAAACCTGAAAGTAGATGAATAATAAAACAATCAGTGACAGTAGAACAGAAAAAGATCTTCCACAGTAGACCAATTAGCCAAATTTAAGGGGGGGAAATTATGAAATTTTGATGAGAACTGAAGATACATAAACACATAATAGCAAAAGATGAAAGCTTGGAGCCAAGTAAGAGTATGGGTATTGATGAAGATTGAAGACCTGGACTTTGGCTGGGTTTTGTAGCCTTTGTAATTCCAATATAGAAAGCAGAGAAAAAAAAAATTCAATGTGGTCAAAAGGGAGAGGAGAGGAAAAGTTGTTAACTGCTCTGCTTATGAATTATATGAATGATGTCGAAATTTTTTTATTGATCTTACTGTATATTATTTATATAGAGGGTTATTTTTGGGAAATTTTCGAGAAATCTCGAATTTTACTACAGAATATCTCGATAAATAATTAAATAATTAAATAATTAAAATAGTATGAAATGACAAATATACCCTTTTTATTTATAACTAAAAAAACTATACATCCCCCACCACACCCCAACCCACCACACCCCATACATCCCACTCTCTTAAAATTTTTTTTAAAAATTCTCATACATCCCACTCTTTCTTCTTCACTCATTTTCACCTCCACCTCCACCTCCACACCCACATTTACCTCCAAAATTTAACTCAAGAAATTAAAAATGGAAGATACATACATGGATAATGTAGAAGAAGTGGATTTTTATGAAGAAAATGGAATAAAAAAGCAAATCAAACAGGTATAAAATTTTTTTTTTTTTTTCTGCAAATCGCGCAGTGGTTCGGTAAGGACCACCGAACGTTTATGATATGTTCGGTAGGCCCTACCGAACATATCTAAAATGTTCGGTGATCCCTACCGAACAATACTAAAATGTTCGGTGATCCTTACCGAACATGTCTAAAATGTTCGGTAATCCCTACCGAACACAACAGTGAGGTTCGATTGGCCCTACCGAACCTACTGTTCATCTTCTTCCCTCCCCCCCGTGAAATCCCAACACCCAAACCGTGTTAAACATCACAAACCCAACTTTTAACCCATTAATAACCTACCGAAACTACTGGCTCGAACGGTGGCACTATTTTGATCGGACGGTGGTACTGTGCTGATCGGCCGGTGGTTGTCGTTGGCGGACGTGGCCGGTAGACGGGTGGTGGATTTCTGAGTATTTTTTTTTAACTGTTTGGTGAGTTTGGTGAGTGAGGGATGTCTGGGATGTGTAAGATATACTGAGGGTAATTTTGTAATTTCTCATTTTATTATTTATTTTGTAAATTTTTTCCCATTTAGTGGGATGTCTATGAGTAATATTTGGAATTTCTTCAAAATTTTTCTTTTTTATAAGTATTAATGATATTTTTAAAATTATAAAACATACAAAAATTTTTGTACGTGACTTTTATAAAATAAAATAAAAATTGATGGAGATGGTGTACTACGTCCGACTTCTACATTAGCGACCAGAAATTATATTGATTGAAATACACCTCGGCACTTGAGAGAAGGAAGCGTATAGGACTCTGCAATTGAAGCCACTTGGAAGCGGTCTATCGATTTAGGTCGCCCATGACTCCGTAAGAAGAAAATCTTATATATAATTATTATACGGTTAAACATTCTTATTTTTTATAATAACAAAATTTATAATACTTAACTTATAAATTATAAATTATAAAACTAAAATATTTATTTTTAAAAAATTATTTATAATATTTAACTTATAAATTATAAATTATGAAGCTAAAATATTTATTTAAAAAAAATTATAAGACTTATGATATCTTACTAAGGATAATAATTTGTGTTATAACTTGATTGATCGAATCAAACATAAATCGAAAAACTCGAATAGAACACGAATCGAATTAAATATAAGCCTGTTTCAGCTCAACTCGGAAAAAAATTAAGTTGGATTAGGGCTAGTCTCTTAGCTCGAAATAAAATAAAATAAAATTTTAAATAAAAAAGAAAAGAAAATACTATGTTACAATTAAAATAAATTTTCTCTCTTTCAGTACTTCTCTTTTATGACATATTAGTTATTTTCTTCCATTTTCTTTTAAAAAAATAAAATCATAATGTATAAATAGTTATAATTTCTTCGTTCTGTCACAATATTATATTATATTTTTTTTATGTTAATGCATTTAACATTCGTCTTTAATTCCAATTAATATTATAATTTTTTTATTTTTAATTCGATTAAGCAATAATTTTTGAAGTAAAATTTTAAATCTTTTATCAGCATGTATTGTGTTATTATCTTTTCAATTAGTTTATTTTTCTGAGAATTACGTATTATGTAATAGTCAAAGTTCTATTCTTGTGTGGGAATCTCTTGTGGTTCAGGTGGTAATACTCTCAATCCCCCATCATGAACCCAAGTTTGAATTTCACCCGAGTGTGTGAGTGTGTTTTCCCTTATTAATAAAAAAAATGGGACTTTAGAGCCCCTTTTTTTAAAAAAAAGTTTTATTCTTGTGTATATAAAAAAATTATATTTTTGTGTGACATTTTAAGTTACTTGAACTTTTCATTTTTTGGTAAGTATATTTATTTAATCTACTCATCTCTATTTGTTTTGTTTAGTGACTAGAAGAAATTTTATTGGGACTTAAGAATTCTTTATTCTAATTGTTAGTTAACATAAGGGCATGATGGCCTCTAACTTTTGCATGGGTGATGTTTGATAGCATTTACTTCTTGCTTAATTAATTTAAAAATTGACTTCTTACTTTAATAATTAGTTTTTTCTCTTATATTTATCTTTTTATTTTTTATTATTTTATGTAATACTACTTGAGTTTTAATCATTAAAATAGTTTTTTAATAAAAAAAAATATGTAATTAACAATTTTGGCTAGTTTGGGTCAGCTTGTTTGTGTTTAATTTGGGTTCGAGCTCACATTTGTTATCTCGAATAAAATTTGAATTGAGCTAATGTTAGACCAATTTGAATTGGGTTGATTTTAGACTAATTTGAACTGGTCTAAAACCAACACATATATATAAAAGTCTGAATCACGCTTAATATTTTTGGACAAAATTATCGCTACATTTTAAGCTATTAACTTTTGTTTCCATTTTAGGATCTACTATCACATTAAATAAGAACCCTAATAATAAAAGGAAAAACAACAAAATTAGCACTCTTAAAACTTGTAATAACAAAACTAGCATCCCTTGTGTTCAAACTTATATTTTCACAATTAAAAAAAATGATTAATATGTCATTTTTCTTTAAACATAATTCAATTAGAATTGAATGACAACAATTTAGGGGTGTTATTTTTGGTAATTTTTTATAATAAAATAAGAATCATATCCAATAAAAATATGATGATTACCACATTCAATAATAATTCAAAATATTGTTTTACTTTTAGAATTAATTTAGAAGCATATAAATTAATTTCAAAATTATTTCAAATATATTATAAAAATTAACAAAAGGAAAAAAAATTAAAATAAGTAAAACAATTCACATACAACGCACATATTTTTATATACTATATATAAAAGTTTGAATTAGTAAAACAATTCACATACAACGCACTTATTTTTATGTACTATATATAAAAGTTTGAATTACTCTTCATTATTTTTAGACAAATTTTTTCTATATTTTAAACTATTGATATTAGTTGTCTTTTTAAAATCTATTACTACATTAAATAAGAATTCTAATAATAAAATAAATATCACATTTAATAAACATATGAGAATTACAATATTCAATAAAAAATCTAAATATTATTTTACTTTCACAATTAATTTGGAAGCATTCAAAATTAATTTTAAAATTATTTCACATATATTATAGAAATTAACAAAAAAAAAAAAAAAGTAAAATAATTAACATACAATGCACATATTTTTAATTAACATGTATATATATGTGTTTTTATATTACAATAAACAGACATAATACAACACAAATACTCTTATGCTGCATTGATTTGGTATTAATATTGACAATATTTGTCTCACTCAATGACATTTTGTTTGTTTGTATATAGTAATAAAATAAATACAGATAGATACACTACTACAAAAAAGACCTTTAAGGACGGTTACGTTTCGGGTCGTAACCGTCCCGTATGCTGGCGTCCCAAAAAGTGACACTTTTAGGGACGGTTATTAACCGTCCCTAAAAGTAAAATGTAACCGTCCCTAAAAGTGTAACAACCGTCCCTGAAAGTTTTTAGGGACGGTTACTGGGAAACTTTTAGGGACGGTTAAAAAGTAAAATGTAACCGTCCCTGAAAGTTTTTAGGGACGGTTACTGGGAAACTTTTAGGGACGGTTAGTTTCCCAGTAACCGTCCCTAAAAACTTTTGTTTGAGGTTTTTGGGGACGGTTAAAACTTTTGTTTGAGGTTTTTGGGGACGGTTATTGTTTTTTTTTTTTTTTTAATTTCAATATTATCCTGATCTTATACAAATAATTACCTGTAAAACGCTGAAAGAATATATATATTCAAAATCATAAGAACGACAATATTATTGTTTACATATCATTACTAATTAATTAATCATTACAATATAATTAGTGATTAGTAACAAAATAATTGGAGTTAAGAATTCTCCAATATATACATTAAACTAAACATATAACAGACCTAGTTAGTTAATTACTAACAAGTAGTAATTAATTACAAAATTTGGCCTAATTTTCAACTAAATATCACATATAACCGTCCTAATATAAATTATACATAAGCAATTTCAAGTTCTACCTATTCTGTTAATGATAAACGTACACCATTCATGTCGGCAAACATCAATATCTTCTCTTGTATACATTTTTTTTCCTGCAAACTATATAAATAAATATATAACATTCAAATCAAAAAATAATTACATATTTAAAATCTTGAAAGGATTAAAATGTACATATCAACAATATAGTTAATACTTACCAACTCTTGACGATCTCTCCTTGGATTGAATATAATGTCCCTCATGTATCGCATAACATAAAATTCACATTCAATATCATTAGGTTGTATTAGAACCTATGAACAGATTATTAATTAGATATATTAAAAATATTGAAGTCACGTTTCATAAGTTCTAGTAATACTTACTTTAATAGGTCGAATATTGGGAGGTGGTTTAAATGAGCGTGTAATGGTCGTGTACCATTGAGAGATAGCACTATAAGAATCATACACAGGGACGTACCCAGAAATATTTTTTTAGGAGGGCTGATATATATTAAAAAAAAATTTAATTTTTTTTATTCATAATATCAAGATTTATAACTAACATTGAAAAAATAATATAAACTTAAAAAATAAACAAAAAAAAATTTATTTAAGTTGTGCCCGACAATGCTTTATAGCATAAAATTCATCAATTATCAAATCAGATTCAATTTTTTTTGTAAACTCTCTTTTAATATAGACAATCATACAATCTTGAAGAAATTTCTCCTCCATTTTATTTTGAAGCGATGTTTTAATGAGTTTTATAGCTAAAAATGCACGTTCCGTAGTTGCTCTAGAGACTGGAAGGATCAACACCAAATGAATTAAACTATCAATTAAATAGTATATCTGTGACTTTTTTGTTCTAACTAGCTCTTCACACAATTTAGATAGAGAATGTATGTTTCAAAAATTTAAGTATTGTACAACAGTCATCTCATAGAATTTCAACTGACGGTTTTAAATAACATATTTAATGTAATAATGGTAAATTGTTATGAAAAAAAATGAGTGCTAAATACATATAAATTTATAATTAAATAAGCACTTAAATTAATAATTATATAATATTTATCGACCAAACGTTTAAAAGCTATAATTTTTAGGAATATATAATACATAATTATTGATATAAGTTTAAATTAAAATATAAATATTTTAAGTATTTAGTATTTTTAAAGAATAATACATAACGATAATAATTTTTTTTTTTTATAAAAAAAAAGAAGAAGAAGTAAAAGTTATCAAATGCACACCAGAAAATAAAGAAATAATCAATCAATAGCAGAGCAATGAAAGGGGAGCAATTGAAAGTAATAATTTGATTAGGGTTTTAATTAATATAATATATTAAATTATATTTATATTATAAATATTTATTAAAAAATTAAAAAAAAAAAAAAAGATGTCCGGGCTGAAGCCCGGTACAGCCACGCCGTAAGTCCGTCTCTGATCATACATTTATGTTTCAGTATATCATATATTTTAGGTAAACATATAACAAATGTAATTTGAAAATACTTTCTTACCCAGATACTAATTGTACAAATCTTTGTGGTGGACTATTATCAAGTGAGTCTAACCATTCAATCACACCACTATATGGATGTACAATTCCAAGCATCCAATGATTCCTACAAATAATGTCACATGTCATAAGTTTTAACACTTAATTAGAAGACATAATTAAATACTAACATGTTGTAAATGACTTACTCTATCCAATAAGGTACTATAACTCGTTCATCCTCACGAATATTAACCATTCGTTGAGCAAGAGCATCAACTTGCTCATCTAAATTGGAACTCCATGCATTAGATATCAAAGCAGGATGCACAAAATGATATAAAGTTCTAGTACCAGAACTTCTCATGTGATCATATAATATTCTACATGAATACAAGAACGAATTAATTAGTATTTAATATCATATCGTAGTTTAAAACTAGTTAAGTAAAAAAATTCACTTAAATAATATGTATTACCTCTCATAAAGAGCAATAGCAGTTGATTGGATCCAAGTAATTGTACAAATTGGGACAACATCTTCATATTTGGAGCCTCAACACCCAACGCATCATAAACATCAATAACAAACTCAACTTGATTTGTTAACATTTGAGTGTATGCATATTGTGACAGGACATGTATAGGTCCCAATGCATCTAAATTGGGAGAATCAACTTGTCGCTTACCTTTATCATGCAACCCAACTTTTATCATACAGCTATACTTACTATTTAATGAACTATGTGGATTAATGCCATCAGCTGCAAGTGCTAGTCTAAGATTTCTTGGATCTGATGCAAACTCTGGCCAAGTTTCATTAACTACATTCCAAGAACGAGCATGTGATGGATGTTCTAGTTTTCCATCCACCATTTGTTGTGAAGCATGCCATGTTAAGTTCTTTGATGTCTCAGTGCTTCGATACATTCGTCGAAATCGAGGAATAGGTGGAAAATACCACAAAATCTTAGCTGGTATTTTTTTCTTTTCCTCTTCATTTACAGCCTTATAATCCTTCCACCTCGATTCCTTACAAGTTGGACACACACTTGCATTCACATGCTCTTTCCTATATAATATACAATCATTCGGGCAAGCATGTATTTTTTCGTATCCCATTCCAAGCTCATTTAAAATCTTTTTTACCTCGTACATTGAATTAGGAAGTTGATGGTTATCAGGCAACATTTCACCAATTACACTTAAAAATTCCTTAAAGTTTTTATCAGACATTCCAAATTTTGCTTTCATATTGTACAATGTTACTAATGCTGATAGCTTAGTAAACTTAGTACAACCTTCCCATAATGGTTTTTCGGCATCTTCCAAAATCTTATTAAATTTTCCGCCAAAATCTTCACCATCAACACCTTCATGCACAGCATCTATTATTTCTACGGTGTTAACAAAAGCATCATTGCTACGCTTTCTTTTTGGGGTAGGAGATGCACATGATAGTTCATTACGATTTGTAATCTCCTCTCCATGCCAAATCCAATTCTTATAGCTTTTGTCTATACCATTCTCAAATACATGATTTCGAATTTCATTCACATTGAATCTATTTATATTCCCACACTTAAGACAAGGGCACCTAATTTTTTCTACATTTTTGGCATTTTCAGTAGCAAATTTCAAAAAAAATTCAAGTCCTTCGCTAAATTGAGAAGACCTCCTATCCATATATATCCAAGACTTATCCATCACAATACCTAATTCCAATTTATACATAATGTCAATACTAAATTCAAATAAAGTTGTTATTAAAAATCAATTAGCAAAAATATAGCAATTACATAAATGTTATCATATATAAATTTAATTTTTGGGATATTATGCAACAAAATAAAAAACATATCACACATTAATACATTTTCATACATTTGCATATACACACTTAGGAAAAAATATTATAAATAATTTTTACAAATTAATACTATTAAAAAAAAAAAAAAAAAACAGATCTTGGCCGGAGGGCTGCCGTCCCTTCTAGATTGCCAAAAATTATATATTAATTCATGTATATATTGCAAGAAAAAAACAGGTGAAGTGTAGCCGTCCCTGACCTGATCGGCGAGGCGGGGCGTGGCGTGGCGGTGGAGAGCTACCGTGGAGGCTGCCGTGGAGAGCTACCGTTGAAGCGCGCTGTGGCTTGGACGGAGGAGCTGCTTGGTACGCGTTGCTGCAGATACCGCCGGCGGACACTGGAGTCGCGGACGACGGAGGACGGCGACAGCTGGGAGGTTGACTGCTTGCGTCGTGGGGGCGGCTGGAGGCGCTGGGGGGGGGCTGATTTAGGGTTTTCAGAATGAAATATCGCGAGAGCTGGTGAGCTGTGATGTTTATAAATGAATAACCGTCCCGAAAGGTAAAACTTATTAACCGTCCCTAAATGTCATTTACGAAAAGTTACGCCCCAACCGTCCCAGAATCCTACTTTTAGGGACGGTTCACCTGATTTTTTTAAAAAAGAACCGTCCCTGAATGTATATATTGTTGTAGTGATATGGGAATAATAATAGTTTGTTATATTCTTTTTCTAAATTATAAGTTAATTAATGTTTAATTCTAATTACAAATAGTATAAGACGTTTAACTTTGTCTAAATACAAAATTGTTATAAAATATATATAATTAAAAAAATCATTTAATAACTTAGTATCTTATTGAAGATGGTCTTAATTTACGACTATTCTGTCCACTACCAATTTCAATAAAGGAAATTAAATAATTAGAGTATATTGAGCGTATATCCTATCTGATGTCTATATGGTCGTTATGGATAGTTCACTAGTATTCGTCTTGGTACATTCTTCTTATGTAATATCCTAGCTAGCTATGAGCTCGATCACATGATTGATTTGATACCACCATTGTTTATATGTTATTATTTTCTTCTTGTTTTAATTTTGGTGAATTTTAGTAGGTAACTGCTTATCAATTATCATTCCATGAGCAGTTGTCTATAATTCTATATACCAGTCATGCTCCCAATAACTTTGTCGCTTAGACTCTAAAATTAAATTTACTTTGCCGCCTGGCACTTGCAGTTAATTTGCTATTTGAGAAAAGTATGCTCAACTTCCTTTGTTTAGCTTCGGGAAAGAAAAGAAAAGAAAAAAAAAAAAAAAATCCTTTGTTTAGCTTTTGACGAAAAAATATATATATTCATTTGTTTACTCCTCAGCTCAGGTGTTATTTAGTACCATAATTTATAAATAATATTTTTTAAATTAAAAAAAATAAGTATAATCATATGACATAATCACTTTCATATATAAAATTTTATTTTTAATTCCTTTAAAAAAATATATGTTAATTTTTCTAACAACGTAAAAGAGCATATTTTTTTAACATTATAAGAAAATGAATAGATATTTTTTTATTGATGGATTAAAAATAAAATTAGTTAAATAACTATGTTATTTATACACTAACATTATTAATTATTTGTACGTAAGATCGAATGAAAACTATATGAAAGCAAGGGATGAATGATATGAACTTTGGAAAGTAGTCACTCAGTGGAAAAATGAAAAACTCTAATGGAAAGGTATTTTTTAATCAAGTTAAATTAATTGAAGAAGTTATATTATTATTCAGTACATGCAAATGGAGAGGAACTCATTACTCATTAGGCTTTAGAGTAATATGTTTTACATACTGAAATAGATGTACTTCATTGTAATATGATGTGATGTTTTTTATTTTGATAGGATTATTATGTATTTCTCCTTTAAAAACTAGCTTAATTGGCTTTAATTTAGAGCTATTTTTGTTATTTTTTAATATATATTTTAACGAATATTCTTTAGTTCGAAAAAATATTCAATGTATTTAAAAAAATATCATGTCCACCAAAGCTTAATTCAATAATTTTCAAAAAATATATTTATCTTAATTTAAAATTTATTTTCTTGAAAAGGGGGTTTCTGAGAGGACGAAAACTGCATGAGTTTAGAGAAAGAAAAATCTATTTCTTTCTAGATTTTGCATGGTTCTTAATCAAAATTTTAAGAGTCATTATCGGGACTGGGTTGTAAAGGCATTGGTGCTCCGTCGCCTTGGTGGGTGTGTTCTCAACTCCATTGAAAGGAGCTCTGCCGCTGCTGCTTCTTTTTCCTAGCGCTTAGTTGGGTATTTTTTGGAGCTGTTAGATTGGTTTAGTCTGGTGGGTGTCGGCCGGTAGTGGTGTTTGGGTCGCCGTCCATCATTGGCTTGTTTCAGCGGTCTCCTTTCTTCCCTTCTCTAGGTCAGTGGGTTTCTTTCTTTGTTTCGACTCATTTATTTTTTTCTTTTCCATTTTTGTATTGATTCAATAAGGATCTAGTTTTTTTGTGTTGTCTTTGTTGTGTTCTACATTTTTGCTTTAGTGAAATTTGTAGCGGTAAATTTGTGATTTAGTAGCTTTTTGTGTGTGATTATTTTGTGTGCTTTCAATATGTTTGTGAAAATGTTTATCATAATGGTGAGTTACATACGTAATCATATTTTGAAGATTATCAGAAATTTTATGGGGTTTACTTTTAAGTACAAATCTTTATATTAATCTAGTATACCATTGTTGAAGATGGAGGCTGGTCTATTAAGAGAGCTAGATTTGGAAGCTCATTATTCACCATTAGATAATGATTGTGATCAAGAATATTCTTCTTGAATGTTTATTTTGAAATTTTTTTTTGATACTTTGATGTGTATCTTGAAATTAACCTTACTATTAATGAGACATTTTATTTATCAAAAAAATTAAAATTTATTTTCACTGCATCCTTATTAAAAAATAAACTATGTCCTCTATAAATACTTCATGATTCATGTTTAAAAACTAGTAAAATAAACTATGTCCTCTATAAATACTTCATGATTCATTTTTAAAAACTAGTAAAATAAACTATGTCCTCTATAAATACTTCATAATTCATGTTTAAAAACTAGTAAAAACTTTACATGTCATCAATGGATTTGAGCGTTTATAAATATAAACAAAATTAATCGATCTTCATTTCAATTTGAAACAAATAGGAGTGGACACTTTTTTTCAAAAATTGATCAAACAACCATAGTTTAAGATCAAATTGAATCGATATATTTTTTATTTGAGGTTAGTTGATCCAAAAAATTATAAAAATGATACAATCAAATTGACCAAACTTTTATATTTACTATTTTAAAATATATATATATATATATATATATATATATATATATATATATATATATATTTTTATTTTTAATTATATTACATAGTATATGTTATAAAATTTTATATTAACTATATTACACAATATATTGATTCTTAAAGGAGTTAAACGTAATTTATTATTTCAATTAGTATCTTTAGACTCTTGACATATTAATTATGGGCCTTCTTATTTAATTAAGTTAAGTTTTTTGGTGACTCAATAATATTGTTTATGATTTTTTTAATCTTTTATTTTAATTATATAAAATAATTAATCATAATTAAATTATTTCTTTTCTTTTTCTTAATTAATATTTTGTGGCATATATAAGTTGTGTGAATCACATTTGAAGTATAGGTGATCAGGTGAGAAAGTTCATTGTTAGTTTCACTTTTTGAAGAAGGCCTACGAATATGATTATTTAATTAAACATGGTTGATTTCATGTTCTCAATATTATTACTTTAATAGGGGCTACTTTATTTTTATTCTATTATGTTTTTTCTATACAGTGTATTCTAATTTTTGTCTGGCAACTATACTATCATTTTTGAATTATCTTTGCTAAAAAATATAGACATTAATAATAAGTATTAGATATTCTTGTTATATATTAGTTTTTCTTGCACCATCACAAAACTTGGTTTATGTGTATTTACATATCTCTTATGTAGATTTGTGGCTTTGATGATTATCATATTTTATCTAGCATTATTATATGGATTATATATTCTTGATTGATAATTTGAGATTTTAGCTAGATTTACGGCAATAATTATATTTTCGATAAACAGTTAAATATATTCTAATTTTTTTTTAATTTTTTCTATAATTATTTTGTATGAAGTTTTTGATGATTAATATTAAAAACAACCACAATTTCATATTTACATGCCTACTAGAACTATTAATTGATTTTTAGTAATAAGAAATTAAATAAATAAAACATGTGATGGTAATAACTTCAAGTAAAATTGTAGATTCAAAACTAACAAGTTAATTATTCTTATAAATTAGCTTGAAAGTTAATTTTTTAAAAATTTGGTTAAAGTTTTAAATTTTTTAAAACTATCAGGATAAAATTAACTTATAAATTCACTTAATAACCTGACTAACCAACCTACATGCACTCCTAAAATCAAGTATGTAGAAACAAAATAATGTGAATGCATCATAATATGTATTGGGTGGTGATTTGTGACAATTATAATTATTATTATCATAATATCTTTCTCTAACGACAATAACAAAAATTATTATAATAATATGATTATATATATTATACATATGTACAACTAGTATGCATACGTACGTTTATTAACAATGTCATGTTATATATATCTAATAAATTAAGCAACAAAGTGGAGAAACTTGATAGAAACCCAAATGAAATTATGGAAACGAATGTTATGCTTTTGCGTGTGAATAAGCGAATCAATTATTAAAAAGAAGAAGAATAATTAATCTATTTATTCGGTTTATCATCCCAAAGGTTTGCTAAATCTATGGCCATCTATATACAGCTTTGCTGCTTCTATACTGTCTTTGTCAGTCCGCAAAATATCATATCATTATTAGCTGTGCCCATGTGGTTTATGGGCCAAAAATTTAAATTGAATGCATAAAACAGCAAAATAACAAACTATGACAAGAAGCAAACGATACAATATTCATTAGTTATATATATATATTTTTTGGGTCAATATTAGTTATAAATTGCAAGGCATTCAAAACTTTGTCTAGGAATCAAGCAACTAACTAAATAATATTAGTGGTGGGGGTATCCCATTATTTCTAACTGCATGATAACATGATATTGTTGTTTTATTTATATAAATTGAGTAAATTAATTTCCTTATTACACTTTAGTTACTTTCTTGTTTTTTTGGACACTTTAGTAATTTTTGTCAATTTTAGTTCATTTTTTCAGAAGAAAAACAAGTAGAGTTGATTTGAATCTTATTAGCACCTAACAAGGGCTTATGATTGTTTGATGAAGAAAATTTCATAAAAAAAGTTGAAAAGAAAGTGACTAAAATGATTTTTCTTTTAAAAGGTTAAAATATTCAAAAAAATGTGACTAAATTTTTTTTTTAGAATTACGTAAGTTTGAAACAATAAACCAATTTGTTAATATAAAGTAAGCCTAGTAGTTTTGTTTTTTTAGCACTATTAATATCTACCACCTATCGTTAAATTAATACCCTTAAATTTATGTAACTTTTACAAAAAAAAATAAAAATCTGCAATATCTTACAAAACAACAAAAATTTGAAGGAAAATTACCAAAAATAATACCCCTAAAATTTATAATAACAAAACTAGTACCCCAATAATATTGAACGTTCAATTTGAACGTGAAATATTGAACGTTCAATATTAAACGGATCTAAATTATCGTCGTTCAATTCCAATTGAATGAGTGTTAAAAAAATGACATATTAGTCATTTTTTTAATTGTAAAAACATAAGTTTGAATACAATGGATGCTAGTTTTGTTATTACAAGTTTTAAAATGTGTTATTTTTGTTGTTTTGCTAAGAATATTTAGCTGTTAAGAAAGCTATTAAGAAATTTGTAATATATGGTATAAGTTCAAAATTCATTGTTAATACAGACAATAAAAATTTTAAACTTTTTTAAGAATATTGTAGGTGATTATAAATAAGGAAGATTTATTAGATAGTAATAATGGTTTAATCATTATAAATTTGATGTAGAACATTTGCCGGGAAGTAAACATAGTTTAGCAAATGTTTTGACTAGAGAATTAGCATCACTAACTATGTTTTTGATGACATGAATGGATCCTCTTAAAATAAAAATAAAGATCAAAGAAAAGGAAATTCATATTCGAAAAAATGAAATCACAATTATCAGAGATCAACTAGAAGTATTATATCTTAAAAGATCTTTAATCCTTAAAAATAATTCAAAATGAAAAGAAGTTGAAACTTCTATAGAAATTGAAAATAAAGGAATAAAAGTTCCAAAAATAGAAACCGAAGAAACTAGTAGTAATAATCGAGAACTTAGTAAAAACCTAGAAATGAAAAGAGAAAAAATCAACTGGGTAGATGAAGCTGAAAAGGAAGATTTGAAAAAAATTTATGTAGTATATATTATATAATAGACCAAACCCAGAAATATACACTAATTGGCCAGAGACAAACAGAGCAATAATAGGATTTAGTATAATCATCCATAGATTCTTTACCAATAGGATATAAGCAGAATGAAGTTACACTAATTATAAAGTTCCAAAGTTACTATCACCAACAAAAATAACAAAAAATTATTCTTAGATATTACAACAACCAATAGTAGAAGACCAATAATTTTTAGAAGCAACAACTAATTCTTCATAAGAAGAAGAAAATGAAAGGTATATGAATCTAATAAAACAACAATGGTTAAATCTATATAATCTAGCCAGAAAAACTACTGAGGAACATCTGAATAATATGAAATTTTATACCACAAAAAAAGATTTTTCATTAGGTAGTAAATTAAACATCTAAGAAGGAGGTGGTCTAATATTTGTCTACCATGCATTCCATGCTATATTAATAGAAAATATATACCCATGAAATGATTTAAAAGAATTGATTTATTTTCCTAAAAATTTTAAAAGATCTATCAAAAATTTTAAAAGGAAAATCAGGCTACAAACAAGCCTATTTACTTAAGATGTTTCAGTTAAATAATTGATTTGAACTAGGAAACACCAATAAGTCCTCATTATTTCATCAAACTTGGAATAGCAAATAATAAAAGAGAAGTCACTCGACCAAAGGCTTTACCAGAAAAAGAATTTAATCTTAAGGAATTATGTATTGAATGAGGACAGATGTTAAGTTAGATTTATCATAAAATAAGAAAAATTAATAATTTTTTTGAGATTAAGGTCAATTATAGTATCAGTAAAATTATTATTACTTCCTAAAGTAATATAGTTATAACTTAAGAAGAGAGTGAAAAAGTAATTTCTTATGAAGCTAACTTCAATTTCAATGAGATTGAAGTAAGTGAAGAAATCAAGAAAGTGTTTTGCCATTATTTCAAACAAAAATCAGAAGACCACAAATGCATCTATGGCATTAAAGATAAGGAAGACTATGTGGAAACAACATTATCACACAATTCAATGTCGGTAGAATAAACTATGTAGGACCACCTCAAGAGTTGGTGCTAGCAATGTCAATAATGTAGGCGTTTCTTGACACCAAATAGAAAAGTTAAGTGAATAGTATAATTCCACCAAGGTAAACAGAGGATCCTTATGTCTATAAAAGGAAACTTTCTTCAAATAAGGGATTACAACGAAATCTTAACACTTATCTATTTTCTATTTTCTCTACTTTAGCTATGTATCTAGAGACAAGTATGAACTAGAAATCCTTCAAGGTTACTAGTTCTCTAGTTTGTAAAACTTTATGTTTATTGAATAAAAATTCATCTTAAAAATCCAAACCAAGTTATCACTCTTACTATAGGAAGTTAAGTACGGATCTCATAAAATTAGCAGGGATAGAAGGTCTAGAAGCTTGGATTTAAAGTGAGGCTTAGCCCTTTGAAACAAGAAGGAGATAGCAAGGAAGCGGAAGAACGCGGTGGACCCATATTCAGAAACATTTTAATTTACAAACAGACTAGTATAACTTGAATTTCATTAATATTGTTAGAATTGATATTGTTTGAAAATTATAATTTATGAAAAATAAATGTAATAACATTAAAATGAAATCTGAGACAAGACTTTATAGAAGTAAAAGCAAGAAGTACTCTGAAATCAAGAAAATCTAAAAGATGCAATTTATCTTAACAAACCCTTGTTTATTTTAAAACATCTACAAAAGATAACTTTAAACAAAGTACAAGGAGATCTATAATCACAAATTTACAATGATTAATTGACTATTTTTTTAAACAAGAAAAAAGAAATGATTTAGCGAAAGGACAGAATAAGGAACATTTAGATTTTGAAGCAAGCCTTAAACTAGTAAACATGAACATAGAAGAAAATAAGAAAATTCAAGAACTGAGTCGTTAGATAGGCCAAGACCTTGAAGAATATGAACTTAGAACTTAACAAGAAAAATTATGTGAAATATAGAACATTTTGAAGGAAAATATATGGAATTATTAGAACAATATTTTGACAATGAATGTTATGAAACATGTTTAGACAATTTTAAAAGATTTGATACTCTTTTACATTATTATACAGATTATATTTATAGTATATTATATTTAATAAACCATCTTATAGGAAAATTTTAAAAAAGCTATTTTGCACAAAAATCTGTACAAGTAAATGAAATTGAATTTGATAACCTAATTTTTGGTAATTTTTTAATATTCTTTTTCATTACTATAATAATTTAATTCAAGATCTTGAAAAGATCCTAAAGTAAATCTATAAAGATATTCATCTCTTTCATCAACTTTTTTTTTTTTAATATTGCTTCCCAACATTCATGTGAAGCATTTATTTCTATTATCATTTTATTATCTGGTCCTGGATAGTATAAAGCTAGTAAATCTTTTACTTGTGCTTTTATTTTATCCATATATTTAGTATCTTGATCATTCCATTGCCAAACATAATATTTTTTAAGTTTTGTTTGTAATAGTTTTCTCATTTCTACTAATTTCTTTATATATGTTTATTTATATGTTAAACATCCTAAAAATCTTTGTAATTGATTTTTATCTTTGATTATATTAAAAAAAAATTATGTTATTTAAAATATGGGATTATAGGTAATGTTTTCTATCTTCTATTTCTAACCTTAAATATTTTATTTTTTGTTGAGCAATGACTGCTTTCTTTTCTGATAACACTATTCCAAATTTCCTGCATTCTTGTAAAATATTAATTATGTTTAAATAATATTTTGATAATTTATTACTGAATATTAAAATATCATCTATGTAAATACAACAGAAATTGTGATATTTTTTGAAAATATTATCCATGTATCTTTGAAAAATACTTAGTACTTGTTTAAGTCCAAATGGAACTGCTATCCATTAGAATTATCCTTGGAGACAACTAAATACTAATAATTTTTGTGATTCATTATCAAATCTTATTTTCCAAAATCTACTTTTACAATTAAATCTTGAAAAAAAATTATTTTCTGTAATAAGTGATAATAATTCTTCTTTCTTTGGTATAAAATAACCATCGTCTATAGTTTTTTTATTTAAAGCTTTAAAATTTATTATCATTCTTCTTTTTTTTTTTTTTTTTTTTCTTTTTTCAGCTTTTTTTTTTACTAAAAATACTAGACTAGAATGTGGTGAATTATTGGGAATAATTATTTTTAATTTCAAGAGTTCTTGAATTTATTTTTCAAATTATTCTCGGTCTTCTGAAGTGTAAATCATTGGTTTAACTCTTATGACCTTTAAAGGGTCTTTTAATTTTATGTTTGCTATTTCATTAGGCCTATTGATATTTGGATTTAACGATTTTTTTGAATATACTATTTTTAATAGTTTTCTTATACCTATTAAGGCTTTATCTTCTTATATTTCGTTTAGAAAAGAGTTTTGGTTAACCTCTATATCTAAATAAATATTTTCTAAATATGGTTTTTGTTTTTTATATCCTCACCACATTTTCGCTTTCTAGGTTGTGACATAAAAGATGGTGATGAAACAGTTAATGCTTTTCGAATTTTTGATACATAAATTGTTTCTCCATCTAGGATTGTTAAGCTTATTTTATCTAAATACTGGATAAATTGTTGATATAAGTTTAAAAAGTTATTTGTTAATAAAATATCAACTCCAATTTTTGTTAGAATATGTGAGTATATGAAATATTTCTTCTCTTATTAATACATATGTGTCTTTTAAGACTTTATTAAGATTTATTGTAATATTATTTGTAATTCTTACTACTAATTCTTTTGGTGATTATTTCTAAAGTTCTTCTAAAAATACATATTTATTAGTTACACACATACTTACACCTGTATCAATATATGCATGTAAATGATAATTTTTATATCCTTTAAATTTTAATCCTATTTTTATATACGTACTATTTAAATTTGTTATGCTTAATAATTCATCCATTCATTAGAATCATAATCAGAGTCAGAATCAGATGTTTTTGAATCTATTATTTCTTCTTCAGTTTTTTTTAATATATAAATACTGCACGTAACATCTATATCAAATTCTTTTATTGGTAAGATTTTTACTTTCTAGGGAAATTCATTTTTAAATTTTTTCTTGTGTTGAAGTCTATTAGGACACTTATTAGCATAATGTCCTTCCTTATCACATATCCAACATTTACACTTCTTTTTTACTTATGAACAATAATTTTTCTTTTCGAATGTATTATATTTTCTTCTTTTAAAATATCTTTGTTTATAAGATTCTCTATTATACATTCTTTTATATTTTTGAAAATTTTGTTTCCTAAATTTATATCTCCTAAACTTTCTAAATTTTTTATGCTTTTAATATTTCTTATAAGATCTTATGTTACAACCATATTTTTCTGGCATTCTAAATTCTCTTGAATCACAACAGATTTTATCATATCCTCTTATTTATTTGAATTCTTTTCTTTCTTGACATTTTATTATTATCCACTCTTAAGACTTCATATTCTTCCTTCTAAAGTATTAGGTATAATTTTTCTATTTCTTCCATTACATCCGTCTGTCATAGTTTTATGTAATGTTCCAGGTAGTTTTTGAAAAAAATATTTCCTTATAGGTTTCTTGCATAGAAGGTGGTAATTTATGACAATACATTTCATATTCACATATATAATAATCTATGTAACACATATCACATATTTTCCTATTTGCTAAGTGCCATTTGGCTTCAGTTATTTCATTTTCACTAGATTCTGTAATATTTCTTCCTTTGTTTTCTCTAATAAATTCTTTATATATTTTGTTTACTACAATGTTTAAGTAATCTCTTTCTGTTGTTGAGTTTCCTTGCATTCTTAAATGTTGTTCTATTAAGTTTGAAATTCAGACTTTTACATTTCTTGTCATTTTATGAGCTACTAAGACTCTACAAGTTGAAGTGTTTGTAAGGGTGATCGTAGAAGTTTGTATAACTACACTCATTCTACTAAACCATTTATCTAATGTCTTCTTCCTATCTTTTATGTAGTCTAAATCTAAGATATCAAATTTATAATTTTCATGTGGTCTAAATTCAGGTGAAATACTACCTCTAGTATCCCAATATAATTCTTTTTTCATTTTAGGTTGTTGTCTTCTTTTATTAGTTGGTTCATGTTCTCCTGGTCTTTGTCTCTTTCTATCTTCCCTATAAGGGTAAGATATTTCTCCTCTTTCTTATCTTCTTTCTGGGATTGATATTGGTGGTAATCCTAATACGTGTTCCATAGGGATTCTTTGTGTTATATCTTCTTGCTCAGATTCATTTTGGCTAATTACCGTTATATCGTCTTCTTCTTTATTTGTGCAAAGTTTTTCTTCATAATATTTTTCTAATTTTTCATTCTTAATAACCTAATTAATTTTTCTATTTTCTTATTTTCAGGATTCATGAATTGTTCATCTTTTTTTTTTTTTTTTTTTTTTTATCATTCTTGGATATCAAAGTATCAAATCTCCTAAGAAATTCCTCTTTTAATCCTTTTAATGGATCGCATTTTAATCCATTTTCTCTAGGTATGTTATTAACATCTCTTTTTAATTCAGTAATCTCGTTATATAAATCTAACTATATTTCTTTTAATTCTTGCATATTTTTAATATTTATTTCATTTGTAGTATCCATTTTTTCTGCTAAAAGAATTAAAGCTTTCATTATAGAGACTTGGTTATTACATATGCTTGTTAGACTATTATTTCCTTCTAACTCTATTCGTAGTAATTTATCTTTTAACGTAATTATTTCATTATATAAACTAGTTCTTTTACTTCTTCAATTTTTTCTTTTAGTTCTTCTATTTCTCTATCTCTTTTATTGACTTTTGCTTGAGTGTCTATAAACTTAATTCTTTATACATTATTTCTTTTTAATGATATGAGATGTCTTCTTTAATATCTAAATTTCATTCATCAAGTATTTCATATTCTGTTAATATTTCTGGTTTTCTTATTACTTGTCATATTTCTTTAAAAGTTTTATCTATTTCTATGAATTCATTATGTCAATATATTGAACTATTGTGATTGTTTGTTAATGAATATTCTACTAGGTAATGAATTGAAAATGGGTGGTTTTCATCTTTCACTAAATTTCCTAGGTCAAAATCATATGCTAGGCTTAATACTTGGTTCAAATTTTTATCATGGATATTAACAGTAAATCTAGAGTATGCTGTAAATTTTAGTTTTTGATATCCTAGGTTTCCATTAGTCATTCATAATAAAACATATTTTCTGTTTGTTACTCTATTGTCTAATAATGCTAATTTAATTAGTGTATCTATTCATTCTCTAAAATGTGCTTTTATTAAAATTTGTATTCTTCCTAGATAATATCCAATTTTTTCTGTCTTTTTCAAAAAATTTTGATAATTTTTTGTTATTAATTAATGGTGTATTAAATTTTCATTTTGTATATGCTATAGTAATACTCATTTCTTTATTACTTATGCCATAATATATTATATCTTTTCTTAGAAATAATTTTCTTAGTTTGGAGAATGATTCTTCTTTAAATCCATTTCCTTATTTAAGATTTAGTTTTGATTTTTGTATATCTTCAAATTTTTTTTTGCTAAATATCATTTCTTGTGAAAAACATCAAGAGATGTCTTGTGTTTTTCTACTTCAATTATTTCTTGATTTTTTATTATTTCTGACATTTTTAAGGGACTTATTTTTTTTTTTATCTTAATTGTAAGCTATTACAGATTTTTATTTTTATTTTTGTAAGGTATTTCAAATTAGGAAAAATAACAAAATAACACCCCTCAAAATTTGTCATAACAAAACTAGCACCCCTCGTGTTTAAACTTATATTTTTACAATTAAAAAAATGACTAATATGTCATTTTTTTTTTTAACACTCATTCAATTGGAATTAAACGATGACAATTTAGACTCGTTGAATTTTGAACGTTCAATATTTTATGTTCAAATTGAACGTTCACTTTTATTGGGGTGCTAGTTTTATTATTATAAATTTTAGGGATGTTATTTTTGGTAATTTACCTTATTTATTTAAGAAATACATTGAAAGATAAGCTAACTGAAGCTTAAAAATCAAAATTTAGCTAAAAAATTTGTTTCAGAGCCATAAACATAAACAAATTTGATAAAAAAAATTTAAACAAAATGTTTAAAATAAGTTATAACCAACTAAATTTAAATAGGAAAAACCCAAAGATTACCCAAAGAAATAATACAGATAATAATCTATAAAGTACTTTATAATTGGAACAAAGAATTAACGTGATTACACCATAGATAATAAAAATGCTTATACAATTACAAATATATAATTTAAAGGAATTATTTAATTTAGTTTGAAATACTGAAAATAAAAAAAAATTTAAGAAAAATTTTACAAAAATATTTTTAGCTTGTATATAAACAAAAATGGACAACATAATGTTATCACAAAAACAAGTAGTAACCTTGAAAGATAGATTAAAACACTTAGAAAACACAAGAACAAAAGAAATTTTTTAAAAAAAATTTAAAATCTTTTTAGACATTATTTTAAAAAAATTAAAAGAAATTCTTTAAACATATAAAAAAAATAAAATATTTAAGAAAATAAAAGAAAGTAAAGTTTCTGAATTTTCGGTAAAAAATTATTTTCAAAAATAATGAATTTTGACTCAAAAATCTTAAAAATTAAGCATTTGGATAAAAATAAAAATAAAAATTTATATTACAAAAAATATAAATAAAAAAACACAACATATTTTAAAAGTATATGCTTGAAATTCGATGAAGATGCTAGTAGAATTAGCCTTATTTTTTCCTTCTTGTTAATCGATTGGCCCAATCCAACCAAAAACAATTAAACCGGATTAATTGCTTGACTTCCAAACAAAATAAATAACAAGCGAAACATTTATTAATGACAAGTTGACAACATGTAGTTTTTGTATCCTTATTCTCCGGCACTTTTTTAATCCCAAATTAATTAAAAGCATTCAATTAGTCTAATTTTCAATAATAAATGCAAATCGTTAAAAATTAATTTATCTTTTTTAATATTTTGTATTATATTTTTTAAAATGCGATATAAAAAATTTTCAAAAAAATACAAAAAAAATTTCTATAAAATTTACAAAAATAATTAACAAAAATATAAAATTAAAAAAATTATTGTACGATCATCTTATTTTAATAGTATAAATTAAATTTAAATATTATAATATTTTTTTTGTCAATTATTTTTATAAATTTAATATTTTTTTAAAAATTTATGTAATTTTGGGAACTTTTTTTATATCTCACTTTTTGATCCAAATATAATACGTGCATAAAATTTTAAACATAATTAAACTGATAAATCAATATTTGTCAAATTACAATCACTGTTCAATTTTGAATTAATTAAGTACTTTTAAATGAATAAAAGACCAAAAAAATATTTAAAGATACAAATATGTCTTTTATTAAATAGGGAAAAAAAAATACCAAACCTCAATTTGTTAATATAAAAGGTTATGTTTTGTTCATAGAATAAAAATATAATGAGAATAACAATAAAATAAAATTCAATGAAAACAGTATTATTATTACTATATTTTTTTGAGCAGTGGAATCAAAATAATAATAAATATTAAAGTAACATTTATAATATTATAAAAGAATTAAAATTATAAAATATTTTTTTTATTTTTAAATAAAATAAAAAAATAATTATACAAATATGTGGAGAAACAATTGAGCATTCCTAATAATATTGAAATATTTTACATTTTATTCTAGATTAACTGTTAAACTAAATACAAAAATAATATAAATTATTTTCCTTACCATTATTATTTCTAAGCCTAGTACTTGTTTTTTTCCTCGTCTTTAAGAAAAATGTTACAACTTCCTATTTAAGTAATATATTAATTTTTTTAATTTATTTCGTAATCATTAACGACATGTTTATTACACCGCACTAAATACCCTAACAGTATAATTTATATATAGTCATATATTTGGCTGTGAAATCAGACAATATCGTACAGTATAAAAATAATACGATTATGTAAAAAATTTGTACGACTAAGAGATGTTGGTTTAAACCGTACTAGACAGTTAACTTAATTTGTCTGAATTTTTAATTATAAAATTATATGTCTTAACTTTTTCTTTTAATTATAAAATTATATGTCTTAACTTTTTAATTAATTATAACTTAATATTTTTGTATTTTTAAAAATGTAATAAAAATATAAAAAATGAATTAAATATTAATTTAAATAAATTTTATAATAAAAAATCATTTTAAATATGAATTATTTTAGTAAAATATATATAATCAATTTAATCTGATTATATTATATAAATTTGAAAAAACAACTGAAAGTTTTTAGTTACAGATCAAATATACCTAGAGGGGGGGTGAATAGGTTATTTTCAATTTTAACAAATATTAATTATGTAACCTAATCACAACGGCCAGACATGCAATTGCGTGTAAAGATAAAATGCGGAATAAAAAATAACACACAATTTTTTAAGTAGAAACAACCTAGGCCACTCCAATGACCTAAGAGGAAAACCACCGGTCCACCAGACCACCTAACTATCCACTATGAAAATCAATGTTCATAGGTCCTAGAACTACCCTTCACAGATAGATCCCCCTTTCTGTAATTTACTTACGAGCCGCCGCTCCTTTCATAGCCTCCACAAGCTAGGTGTCTGGATCCAGACCAACGTTCCGATCTACTTGAGTCTCATAAGATCAATTGAACCCGTCAACTTCGGTAATTTCGAGCCACACGAAATACCGAGCACGTCACCTGAAACATTAGCACAAATAGTACAAGTGCAAAGTGTGTCCTAGAGCGGATTCAAACAATGAAAAATCCTAACTAGCATATTCAACAGCATACGATGTAAAAACAAATCAGCTAGTAAACTCTAGAAATATCATGCAAAGCTCAATATCATGAAAAGTAATTAGGCATATGAATTATTCAAACATAACCACTCAATATGTTTGAACAATTAAAAATAAGAAAGTGCCTAAGATTAATAGATGAAGAGAATAAGATTTTTCTTTGAAAGCTTCAATAGATGTAGAAAATATTATTTCGGTGTGGGTTGATTATTTTGCACAAACAAGCGCTGCTTATATAGAGTCCAATTTGATTTGAAAGAGGATTAGTAATAGAGACAACTCTACTCTTATCAGGATTTAATTCTCACAGGAATTCTACTTATACAAGGATTCTATTCATATCAGGATTTTACTTTCACAAGAATTCTATTCATATTAGAATTTTGCTTTCACAACAATTCTACTCATGTTAGGATTTTGCTTTCACAACAATTCTACTTAAACAAGGACTCTACTTTCACAACAATTCTATTCATACTAAGTGTAGTGCTCAATTGTGTGAGGATGTATGCATAAGAGAATATTTTACCTTTCATATGAGCATTGCAAACTTGGTGACTCCATCATCATGTATCATCTGATTGAACGGTGAACACTTATGCTAGATTACAATTAAACATTTTGTCCACGAAAATTGCCAATACAAATAAACCTTACAACAACAAAAATAACACTACTTAAAACTTGTAATAATAAAAATAGCACCTCTTGTGTTCAAATTTAAAATTTCACAATTAAAAAAATGATTGATATATTATTATCTTTAAACATTCATTCAATTGGAATTAAACGACGACAATTTAGACTCGTTCAATATTATACGTTCAAATTGAACGTTCAATATTATTGGGGTACTAGTTTAGTTAAAATATAAAGTGAAATGAAATATAGATATAAAATAGATGAAAGAATGAATGTGGAAGCTAAAATAATAGATAATCAAAGTAGGTTGAGTAGAGAACCAAAAAGTCAAATAAAGACATTCTAATTCTCATTCATTATAATACTGAAGAATTACATAGATATTTATAGGAATAATAAACTAAAATTCTAATCCTAATAGAATTCTAAATAAGAATCCTAAACTAATAGAAAAATATTAGAATAATTATCTAATATCTTAATTATACTAGTTTTCAACACTAACACTTTGTTGAGAACG
This sequence comes from Elaeagnus macrophylla, assembly GCA_029378325.1. NCBI lineage: Eukaryota > Viridiplantae > Streptophyta > Magnoliopsida > Rosales > Elaeagnaceae > Elaeagnus > Elaeagnus macrophylla. Next base: position 179,279 of record CM055642.1, on the reverse strand, counting down.
TTAACACTGATTGAAAGACTGGCTTAAGTATCAACAGTCGTGAGGTTGAGATGATACCAACAATCATGTGGCCGTGAGGTTGACGTGAACGACGGCAACGACGGCGGTGGACGATACCAACAGTTGTGAGATTGACGTGAACGACGGCAACGCTGATGGAGACGACAGCAGCGTGCTGATGGAGACGAAGAAAAAAGACAAAATTCCTTTTTGAACCTTCGCTCTGATACCAAGTTAAATATAACGAAAATAATTATTTTTTGATATATTTACACACCTCATAGTAGAGGTATAAATATAAAATTATAAGAGTCATGTATAAACTAGAGTTATATTACAAACAGACAAGTATTAATATAACAAATCATACACTAACTACACGACTCACGTTAACGATTTTATTATTATAAGTTTTAAGAATGTTATTTTTGGTAATTTTCTTCTAACTTTTTACTAAATAAATACTGTACAAACTAATTATAATATAATTTAATTTAATATAATTATATTTAATTTATTTAATATAGTGTTCTAAACATGTCAATTTTATCGTGCTTTTTGAGGGAATCATGTACTGTCGGAATGGTTTAAGAGCCGTGTAGTTTAGGATTGTTATATTTTTAATCGATCGGCAATACAACCAAAAACAATTAAGCAGCATTAATTGCTTGACGTCCAAAGAAAACAAATAACAAGCGAAACAATTATTACAACACACTACATACATGATATATGAGTTAAGCAGTGGTCCCATAAATTTACACATTTTTGCACTTATATTAAACATATTTTAACACATGTAAAATTATCTAAAAAATTAAATCATTTTTTTTATTTTATTGCCCAATGTCAAAATTTGATTGATGTGTGTATAAAATTGAGTGCAAATTTTAATGTAATTTTAACATTTTTATATGATATATAGATGAGACAAACCGTTGGCCAAAACATATATTAATCCACGTCTGAAAATCCTCCTGGCAATCTGAGTTTATCTTTTAATTTTATTTAATCGATGAACTAATAATACTAATTCAACGGCAGCAACTTCTCCAACAAGTTCCCAAAGAAAAAGCTCCTCTTAGCCCACCCACTTGTACCAGATGTTTTGGCATTCATTGCAACTTTCTTCACATTTAGCATCATGCTTTGGCCGATTTCCTTGCGAAGTGCTTCAATGATCTTCGTATCTATCGGATTGCCCGAAGAATCTCTTACAAAGAACACATTTACTCCCCTTTCCCCAATTGTTGACACCCCTGCTCTTGTAACTGACAGCCCGTTCTCTCTCAAGATCCTTGTTACTTCTGATAGCAGTCCTACTCTATCCTTCGCACACAGCTCCAATCTTAGTCCCTGAGTTTCAAGCGTTGTCAATTCAACTAAATCTATCTTTTATATAATAGTAATATTGTCTGGATTCCTGTGTAAATTCTAGCGTATGTACGTCTTAAATTTCATTGACATGCACGGTTAGAAAGATAAAAGAAATACCTTTTTCGCAACTTATAAATGATCATTTGTAATCCAAAGGTGAGCTTAAACGTTAAAATTAAGTGCTCATAAAATGTCAAAAAGCAACCAACTAAAAAGAAAAATGGAATGATCTAGGTAAAAAGTTTTGTTTAGTGCTCACTGACCTCGCTTACTCGTCGCTGAATTGCAGCTTCGATACATTTGATGACCCTTTCCTTTTCCCCTTCCGTATCAAGGGTGCAGCCATCCATGTGGCGAATATAATATTCCTACAATTATATAAATGCATTACCTCAATAATTTAGTTCTTTTAGTATAAACCAGAAATTAATACTTCTTCAACCAGCACTAAATTAAAAAATTCTTAAGCTACTGCGATTTCATTGGTAAGCTCTGTAACAAGGAACTCCATTCATCATAAGTGGGCATCTTTAATTGTGATAACATATCAAAAAGAGTTTTGTATTAGAAACAAAACAATATGATCCATGCAAATATATAGGCCCTTCAAATCCATTTTAAGCTTTAATTCTGATTAGAAATCCAGAAATGAGTTCAGTTCTTCAATGATATAAATTCTACATTTACCTGTGATGCGTAAGGGCCATCTGATGAAATGGTGGCATGGAAAACAACGTACTGCATATCCGTGAGAGTGCACACAATGTCAAACATCAATTTCGCACGATCTTTACACTGGACACTGACCACTGAGTATCCTTTTTCCTCACAACGCTCAATTATGATCTTCGGTTTGAAAAAAGGAGGATACTCAAACTCATTAGTACTTATTCCACCACCCTCATAATCTCTATCAGCAAACAACATTTGGTGGAGCCTCCGATCAACATGGGTAAACCCCATGGAGAAAATTGTATAACCTACTCTCTCACTATCCTCACACCCACGCAGGATATTCTTTAGCTGCTCTTCCATAACAGATAACCTGACTGGATCATCCACAGCATGGTTTGTGGTATCATCATTAACATAAAGAACACATGCTATCCGCCTATTGTGCGTCCAAACTTCAGCAGCAGCCACATTAAATTGGAGGTTGGCAAGGACAGCTGAGATTTCAGATAAGAGACCAGGGCGGTCTCTGCCAATCAGTTCAATAGCCGTGTGATCGCCAGTAGATTGCACGCCAACATGTTTTCCTGGCCAAGACTTCACACCCTCTTTTATCTGTCCCTTTGGTCCTAGAGCCTATTGAAAGAAGTTGGGCTTTAGTGGGAGAGAGAAGAAAAAGAAGATCTCAGTTTCATCCATCATATTAATCAACCAAAAATATCAAGGAATTGGCTACCATTACATCTAAATTCTTTGGTAAAATCCATTTTCTCCTGGATGCTTCCACAGTATCATCAGTGCACTTAAATAGGTATAAGTGAGAAACAGGACTCACCTTCTCTATGTAGTCGATGGTTTTTCCATCTGTAATTTTCTTGCCTTGTTGATCAGTTACATGAAAAACTGGTTAAAGAGAATTGAGAATGTCATAATTTATTCTCAAAATACAAATATACAGTGCTGGATTCTCCATCCACATTCTAAATGTCAGCTTGCTACAGAGGTAGCGTGTCCTTTACCATTTCCTTTTTGATTTAGAATATGTGTGCCATGGGGCCAAAACCAAATTATGTGTTGAAGTGGTGAAATCAAGGCCTAATTATGACGTTGCTATCTGAAACCATACTTATCAATAGAAGACTGCCACAATAGTTGAATAATTGCAAATAAGAGGTAGTAGCAAATAATGATAGGAACCATGTCACTAAGAGTGAAATCATACAAGGTTTAGAACAAAAGGATTCAAAATACATACCATCCATGAACCATCCACCATCAGAAGAAATATAAGCTTTAGTAATGATGAGGTCAAGGTCGGACAAGATTTGTACGACTTCAAGTAGAATTCCTGGTTTGTTTACGCTATCGACCTACATTCATTTTTACAATATTCTAGAAAAATACTTGAAAATATAAATTAAAAAAAAAAAGGATTGTAGAGAAAGTAATGAATCTTGTCTTTGGATGTTTCTGGATTTTGACAATATTTGTTTATCCTAACATTTCTACCAGTCTATCGGTTAGCAAGAAGAGAGCTTTGAAGTAGTGGGTAAAACTTACTTCCAACGTTTCATAATTTTTTGATTTGTATGCTAAAAATATGTATATAATCGTATCATCTCAGTTACAAATTAACACAGAACACAATTCTTATTTATGTATTAAAAAATTACCTTGATCAGGGTACAGTCTCCATAACTAGAATTGTCCACAGACACCCTGAAACAATGAGTCATACAGAACAAAAGGAATAATTATATGAAGCAGCAACACGGCAATGACATGTGGAAATGCTAGCTAGTGTTTAAATAGGGTCACTAGGTCTCAAAATATTAAAACAGGAATAGTGACCATATAATTAAGGTGCACAACCCAATATGTTAAGGTGCAACAAGCTAGCCTAGGGATTTGTTCATTATTAGCCACAGCATTGACTAACAGTATCTTGCTATGGAGTATGGACCCTGGAAGTCTTCATCTATCATTAAACAGAAGTACAGAATGATTTAGTGAGATAACTTTCTTCAATTCCACCAAAATCATGGAATTCAATTTTGTTTATTGAGTAGCAGTTTATTTATGCAAAGACAGCTGGATAAAGAGAAAATGCGAATAAAAAACCTGGGGGGGTTGATTCTGATGCTCAGGTTCTCATATTCGGGATCAAAGTATGGCCAACAAACTCTAGCCATCTAAATCACAGACTCACCTCAACCGATCAACCAAAGTAGCTTCCCTTCTGTGATACAAATAAATTCACAGTAACCTGGTTAAAAGAGTCGAATGATAGCCAGGAAAGCAAGGCATTTTAAGTCCTTATTTCTTTTGTGATTTTCCCTTTTTGTGATTGTATTACAAGCAACGTGAAATAAGATGCCTCCTGGAAATCAAACATGAAGACTAGTGGATACAAACAAGTTCATGTGTCAGCACAAAAATTACTGTAAATGCATAATTAAGATGAGCAAACTGCAAACATATTTATTACGAGTAGAGTTTCTAGTCAAAGTGAGTTACCGTGTTTGAAGAAAAGACTTCTTATTTCTTAAGGATGAATACAACTGACGAAGCGACTCAAACCGAAAGTTTCCAGAATTATAGTTGCAGATGAGCATGTCAAAGTTACCTGAAAGTAGACAAAAAATAATGAACCCCACTCAAATTCTAATTTATACATTAATAAATGCCCTATACTAAACACGAAATGGTCTATCACTATGGGTGACTATGAGGTGTCTTCCTAGCTATGTGACATGGTCTTAACTCTCAACTCCTAAGGTTTATTTTTATTTTTAGCCATAACTGTTGTCATGAAGACAAGAGGTTATTTCAAACCAAAAAATACGGCATAATTTAATTTGGAACTGATAGGAACTTGAAAAACATGATTGAGGATAGAGGGAAAAAATTGACGCACTCTTTTGAAGCCATTTTTTTCTTTATGGATCATTTCTAGTTCACAAGCGTCCTTATTAAGGACCTCTGTTTTGTGGCACTTTATGTATGGATTGTTGATGCTCGCTAGCGACTGTTTATGAGTTGAATATTATTATTCTAGAGAAAGCATTGGACGACACGTACTGCCTCGGTACAACTTTTGAATAAATAAAAACGGTAGAAACAGGGATTTTTTTTTTTTTTTACTCTCTCAAATCTCCCCTCTTTGTTAAACAGGAAAAACTTTTATACAAGTATGTAATATACTTTAATAATTTTAATACAATATAATTAATACATGTATAAAATAAAGTCTCATCCATATAAATAAATGCAATCAGGTAAAACTTTCTATGTTATCTACTAGCGTGGCCCATAATATGTATCATATATTGACATGACATTAGAAAAAGGCGCAGGATACATTTTCTTTTATAAAAATAAACATTTTAGTTCTTTTCTTATATTTTGCATTAATTTAATCCTTTTTTTTTTTTAAAAGTGATACTATTAGTCCTTTTTTCATTGTGTTAGATTTACATATCTTTGTTAAGTCTTTGTAAGATTTTATAGAAGTAGTTTATTCTTTATAACATTTTATTTTAATTTTTGAATTTATTTTATATGTTTTATATTAATTCTTTGGTTATTTTCTTAATTAGAGTATTAATTATTTTTAATAAGATAGTATTAGCTCTAATACCAAAATTTCATACAGTATTTCAAACAATATTTCAAACTTGTATTGACTTGCATATATAATTTAATGTACTCAATTATAATAAATATATTTAATTATAACATTTTTATCTAATTATTTGCATAAATCTCTTAATTTAAAATTACATATATATTTTGATGTATTTCTTAATTTTTTACTATTTCTGTCATTTAGAAAATTGTGAGATATTTTATAACGATAAGGGGTCTTTTTTTATAGGACTTTTTTTTTAATAAGATGGCTTAAATATTGAAATAAATAAATAAATTGTTTATTTTTATAAAAATAATGACCTCTAGAATATTTTTTCTCAAAAAAGTTCCAAACTTTTAATGACAGCTATCCATATATGTCACATGATCCAATTTTATGAACGAGGAAAAAATTCATTTATTTGAATATAAATGACTTTTTTTAAATATAAATATTAATTACATCTTTTGAAATTAATAAGATATAACACATATTCATGCGGTTGGATCATACAAAAAAAATTTCTCATGACGGTAAAAGAAAACGAACATATATATAAGAAAATGAATCTATGTATTTTTTGTTGAGAGTTAAAAATAAAATAATTAAAGGATTAAGTATAAATATGGAGTTTTAGTTACCAGATTGGCCGAATTCAATCTTCCAACGTGAGGACCTGGCAAAGAAACCTGCGGATTTAAACAAAACTGTTATTGATGAGTTCACAACGATAGCGGCAGGAACACGGACACAGATAAGATATTCACAGTCGCATAGAGAGGGAGGGGCAAGAAATCTAAAGCGTACGGAAACGGAATATATCATCAAGGAATCAATTAATTGTTTTTTTTTCTTCCTCATAAAAATCAAGGCAAAACGCAAAAATGAACTGTGAAGAAGATGATGATGAACACCGTTTCCTTCTTTCTTTGCAGCAACAATATCTTTAAGCAGAGCCAAAATACACACAACAAAACAAACAAAAATACCAGAGATAGACAGAGACTTGTTCCAAAAAAACAGAGCGGCGAAGAAGAGGTGTTTAAATAAAGCTTATAAAAGGAAAAATAAATATAAATAAAAAAAATAAAATAAGCGAGTGCTGATCTGCTTTCGACGTTGGAATACCACCCCCACCACTCTTATACTGTTCGCACTTATGCTTTTGATTGACTTACAAAACGAAGTTCGGATTTAGTCTCAAAATAACATATTATATATATTTTTCTGTTTTTAATAGAGAGATGGCGTGGCGAGTGGCTATACGTACTCCCCTTGATCCATTCCCAACTTCCATATTCAAAAAGAATCAATATATTTCTTTTAATATTTTAATAATTTTATCCAATGATTAAGTATGAGCACAGAATTATAGAATTGTTACTAAGTTGTTAGAATTTTGCCATTCCACCCAGCTAGAATGCTAATGGTATGCTCATATATGATTTCATCAATAAAATAATAACATATAAGATCGGACTGCTCCCGATCAAAATAATTAGAATTTTTTAAGTCTTTAAAGTGCACTTAATTCATTATTCAACGGATTCATTGGCTACCAATGGCAGGTATAGTAAAAGTTTTATATCAATTAATTATTAACTAAATAAAACTTTTATTTGCCTAACTACAATAGTTATTTAACTTTATGTCATCATAAAACTAACATTGAGTTTAAGTTACCAAAATACTATCAACATTAAATTTATAAATTAAAAAAACTACCTGGTGATGTCAAGTTACAATTCTTAATATCAAAATTATTTAAAATAATAATAACAATCTCCAATAACAAAATAGTGTAACCTTGGTCGTTTATTTTTTATCGTTTTGTAGGCTATACAAGAAATAATTAGTTGGTTTTATATGAAGTTGACGTGTTATTAATACAAACTAAGGTAAAAGAGAATGGCTAACAAAGGTATAAAAAATTATAATTTTTTATCTCTTTATTTATTTAATTTAAACGATTTAACTTAATTAAGTCCAATCAATAATTTATTGGTAATATTATCTTTTATATATATCAAATCTATATATGTGTTAATATTATCTCAAAAGTCAGTTGGTGGATCGGTGCTTATACCAAAACTTTCACTGTCCATTTGCACCATGAGAAGCAGAATCGAATTCCCACCGAGCTATATAAAATATAGGCACATTGGACCCCCATTTAAAACCTGGGCAAATTTTGTAAGAGATTCCTGGGGCTTCCTAGCTTTCTACTTTTTTTTTTTTTCCTAAAACTTCATTCCTAAGTTTGAATTTTTGGTTGCTAAAATATCAGTTTTTTTGACCTTTTATATTATACACAAAGTAAAAGCAAAATTATCTTTTTGAGCGAAACATGCAATAATTAACATTCAGAATTTCTATAAAAAAAAAAAATCGCAACAACTATACATCAAAAATGATTCCTCCTCCTAAATAATCAAATCAATAGCTACCCGTACTTTCAACAGTGCAAAGTTTAATCGTCAAATATTTGATTTCATTCAAAAAAAAAAAAAAAAATTGATTTCATTTTTAAAAAGAAAAGAAAAACTCATACTCATATACTGTATAAAAATCTGAATCACTCGTATTATTTTTTAAACAAAATTATTTCTAAATTTTAAACTATTGATATTAATTATCATTCTAAAATATATTATCATATTAAATAATGATTCTAAATATAATAATGAAATAAAAAGCATATCATTTAATAAAAATTATAATCATATGATAATTATCATATTCAATACTAAGTCTAAATATATTTTACTTTCATAATTATTTAGAAGTATAAAAAAAATTAATTTTATATTTATTTCAAACATGTTGTAAATTTTAATTAAAAAAAATTAAAATAAATAAATAATTTATGTATAAAATACCTATTTTTAACTAATAAGAACTAATAATTTAACATAACATTTCTTTTGTTTTATTCATAATATTTGGATTGCGGATATGTGAATGCATGCTAGGAAGTTTTGAACCATCAGTCAGTAATTAATCCCATCATGTAGTGATGGATCCTAGGGACGAGCTAAAATATACTTAGATTAGTTGATGTGTTGACCAAGTTTATTGTAAATTGTTAATTATTAGTAAATTGGTTGTTGTCCGTGGCTGCTATGCTACCTATGAATGTTTTCACATAGGTGCTGGTAGGGGTAGGCACAGTTCAATTTTGGTTAGTTTTCTCAAAAATATTAATTAAATTAATTATATTAATTTAAAAAATAAGAACCAAAACTAATTTTTAAAATATTAGTTAGAGAATATTAGATCAATTTATATAAAATAATTTAATTAAATTTATTTACAATTTAAACCCGCTTATTTTTAAAGTGAATTTTTATTATTTTGATAATATTTTAATGCTAAATTAATAAAAAAGATTTAATATTTAATAATCAATTTAATTATAAAAAAAAATTGCACATTAACATTTAAATTATAATTGTATACTAATTTTCAAAAAAAAATCTTGAAAATAAGTAAATTATTTAAAATTTGAGAACAAAAAATAATTTAAATTTTTATTACTTATAGTAAATATTTATAAAATAAACATTAGAAAACAAATAATATAAGTTACGTTACCTTCTCAATTAACTAAAATTATATTATCATAAATATATATGATATATATAATATAAATGTTTAAAATTAAAAATAAATATATACATTAGTAATGTATATATCGGTTCAGTTAAATATCGATTTACAAATTTTAAAACCTTAATCGACCCGACAAAAGTTAGTTTTTATATTTTCAAAACCGAAATCAACATATTTGAACTTATAAATCATAACTCTCGGTCCGACTTAGATCAATTTTGATTAGATATACTGATTTATTGGTTATTATACCCACCCTTAGATGCTAGATCTTATGTAGTTTATCACGTTGCATACTATGTTATGTATTCTTTTATGTGATTAGAGTATAGTCTTCATTCATTGAATATGTTTACATATAGAAAATCTTGAAGTGATTATAAATCATTTATAACTTTCATTGTATGTTTTCCAAATTCACATGTTATGGGTTGCTTAGCTTAAATAAAAGCCTATGAAACACAGTGTCACTAGTGTGTTTACCGCAAATTATTCTTTCGGTTAAATTAAGCATATTGTTATTAATGTTTATTCTTAGGGGTGTCTATGGTCTGATTTTGAGAAAAAAAAAATAAACAAATTGAACAGAACATATTGTTTTAACTAAACCATTGTCTAATAAAATTATTAAAATCGATCGGTCCAATCTGGTTTGGTCTAGTTTGGTTAACGGTTTTTGACGATTTTAAGTTAAAATTTTTTTTTTCTCCAAACTTGTTAAAACTTGAAAATAACATTAAAAAAAATCTTTGAATCTAAACAAATTAATTAATATATACTACAAATATAAATCATATTACATCCTACATAAATTATATAAACATTATAAAAATAATCATAGAATCAATTACAACATAGAGCTAAATATTTTCGTAAATTCTACAACAAAATACAATAATACATTAATCCATAAATAATATATTAAAAATAAGTTAGGGAGTTAGGGTTGTATACTTTGATTATGAGAAGTTATATAATTAATATATATTTTTTGGTTTTTTTAAAGAATAATATATTAAAAATAATTATAAGTAACGGTCTAGTCCGGTTTAAAAATTTGTATAATCGAACCGAACTGTTTGTAAAACGATTTGAAGAAATAAAAATCAAACTAGACCATTTGATTTACAAAACTGTTTGGTACGGTCCGGTCTGATTCGATTTGATTTTTCAGTTTTAATCGATTTAATCCGATTTTTGGACACCCTTATTTATTCTGTTATGCAATTTACTTAATTGTTGTTGTGAACCTGCTTGATTGAGTTGGAATAAAGCTCACAAAAAGATTTATGAATTGACTCTTTCACCCCCTTTTAGGTCACAATTGCCCATTTGAGTCGAAAATTCAATTCACCTAGTGCATTAATTATTTTGATGAATGAAATTTCATATATTTATTAAAATAAGGTACGAGAAACGAGGCAAAAAAGGTAATATAAAATATATATCTATGTTGCTATCTCCCATGCTCCATTTTCTTGTGCAATTAAATTAAATCGTTGTCCAATTAACCAAATTTTAATAGATCGATGGGTTGGAGCCAAGTTGTACACGATGTTCGCTTCTAGTTCTAACACATCTCTCCTTTGCTTAAGGTGTTGTTACATGTCTCTTGTTGGGACTTAGTCCCTATTGAAGACTTTTCGTAAAGCCTTATACTTTTAGAAGGAAAAAGTATCCTATGGTCTCTAGACTTATGTCTTTTGGACGCTTTAGTTCCTAAACTTTCAATTGATACATTTTAGTCCTTATATTTTGATTGTTCAGGACATTATATATACAAAAATATGTCCCTAAGTTATATTATTTTGGACACTTTCGTTCATAAAATTTATTAAAATATACGCTGTAGTCTCTAAACTCTGAACTTAAATTTATGTTTTTTTTCTTTTAAATATGACTTAAATATATTAGTTAAAAATTTACAAATATATATATATATATATATATATATATATATATATATATATATATATCTCAAATATATAAATGTAAGAAACTTAGTATCACCCTAGAAAGCCTAGACTCGTATTGATTATAAATTTATCATATTGATTCTTGCTATTCACATGCAAGTATTATATTCAACTTTATTTTATTTTATTTTTATTGAAAATATTCAACTTATTGAGCGTATGTTTTTCCTTTTTTCAAGTAAAATCTTGTGAAAACGCATACAAGATATGATTCCTATGTAGAAAAATATTTTTATATTATATATATATAACAATTTATGTATTTATTAATCATTTTATTTCATATAATTTTTTTTTTATAAATTAAAGATCAACATAAGTAAAAAAAAATTATAAAAAACAGTTAAACTTATACATATTACGATAATAACAATAACAACAACAATAATTGTTGTTTATTTATTAATTATTTTATCTTATATAATTTTTTATGTACAAATTAAAGACCCCTTACATTATAGTTTTCTTTTGCCTTTTTTTTTTTTTTTTTTTCCCTTATATAAATATTTTTATATTATAGATATAATAATTGATATGAATTCATTAATTATTTTATCTCATATAATTCTTTATGTACATATTAAAGATCAACATATATAAAAAAAAATGTAAAAAAAATGAAAGTTATACATATAATAATAACAATAAGAATAAATAAAATATATAATAATTTATTATTACAGGTCATGTATGAAACACTATACTATTAGTGAGACAAATAAATTTGATCCATAATTTATTATTTTAATTGTAAATAGATAACTAAAATAAAATTATAAAAGTCATTAACATTTTATTTAACATGCATCATTTTATTTTGAGTTTATGTATCATGTAATGTTACAACTTTAAAATTGTTAATTCATACTTTTCATTTTAACTAATATCATTAAAAATAATTACTATTATATTAACATCACATTTTTTTAGAATAATCATTTTTATTTGATTCCACAATATTACAAGTAACACAACTAAAAAAAATTCAATTATTTTGGTTTCTATCCTAACCACTTATAATTTATTATTTTTAATATTTCTTTCATATTTCATTAAAAATTAACAAAAATGCTCATAATTAATAGTATATTTTACCATTTTTAAACATATGTTTAAACTAATATCACTAGAGACTTTCAATTCTTTATAATAAATTTTATTTAGATTATTTTAACTATAACTAATAAATATTATGAAATTATTTTTAAATTAAATAGGTAGAAATATTGTAATAATTTATATTATTATTCCAATATTTATTTTTTATTAATGATAATTTTATCATTAATAATGATAATAAAATATATTTAATTATATAAATACAATATATAATTTATATATTTTTATGATAATAATAAAAAAATAGTTATATTAATATATAATGATTAAATAATATAGTTATTTAATAAATGGGTCACATTTCTTGCTCCATACCTAGTATTTGTTATAAGTGAAGTATCCAATTTAAATTAGAAATATAAAAAATGAATTATTTCAATCTCTCTTAATATATTTTTAGGGAATTTGAAGTATGAAAGCATTTATTACAATGATGTAAATGAAAAAGGAAAGATATATTTTTTTTTGGAAATAGAAATATATTATTCAAAGAAAAAAAAAAAAGAATAAATATATTATTAGAAGTAAAATTATGTTAGAAAAATTACATTATAATAATACCCTTAAAATTTATAATAATAAAAATAGCACATAATAAAATTAACGCGGTCTAATGGACAGAGCATTAAACTTCTTTAATTTTTCGTAGTGTAATTTGAATGACGTTCAATTAGATAACGTTAAACATGAAATGATAAAAAAAATTTAATGGTAAAAATATATAAGTTAGACATAAATAATATTATTTTTGTTGTTATATATTTTAAGTGTGCTATTTTTTATTAATTTTTAATTATATTTTCCAAGAAAGAAAAAAGAAAAAATTGTTATTTTTTTTAAAGAGAAAAATAAAATAAATTAATAAATATCAAATTTCATTCGTCTAAATACACTATCATTCAACACGTGCATTGCACATTCTTGCATATACAATAACAAATATTATTTACCTTACCAAAAAAAAATTCTTAAAAGTTATAAAAATGTCAAAAGTAAGTAAATGAAAACAATAAATATACTTAAAGCAATGATGCAAAATTATTGCACTACATTCAATAATGTTAAATAGAAAAGAGTAGATAATTTTAATGGTCTTTTTCTTTTATAAAAAAAAATATTTTAAGTCTATTATTTATATTTTGTATCATATTAATTCTTTTCTTTTATAAAATTGATACTATTAATTTTTTTTTTCACTATGTAAGGTTTTAAAAATTTTTGTTAGATATTTGTAAGGTTTTATAAAAATAGTTTATTCCTTATAATATTTTATTAGTTCAATTATAATTTATTTTAATTGTTTGATTTATTTTACCTGTTTCATATTAGTTTTTTTTTTTTTTTTTAAACTAGAGTATTAATTTTATTAATTATTCTTTATAATATTTAAGATAATGAACTTCTCTTGTTATATTAAATTGGATAAATCTAATTTTAAAATTTATCTAATTTTCTTATTGACTATGATACCTAAATTTCCTACAGTATTTTAATTTTAATAATTTTTAATATTTATGTAAATAAATTTTCATTTTTAAACTTGCTGACTCCAACAAGAAACCCATTTTTCTTTTTAATAAATGGGATCTAGAGATATTTTTGATATTTTTTTTAAAAAGGACTTGTGTTATTTTTTTTCTTTAAAAAAAAAGACTTGTGCTGTTTTTTTTTTTTTTTTTTTTTATAAGAGTAAGACTTAAGTGTTATAAAAAATAGATAGAAGATTAAATTGTCCATTTTCAAAGAAATATAAAACTTGTAAGATATTTTCTCAATAAAAAAATAGGAAGAAGAAATTCTAAACATTTAGCATTATAGAAGATTTAAAAATTCAATAAAGTTAGAACAAAGAAGTTTTATACGGTCTAGATGGTGATAAGCATTCATAACATCAGAACAACTCAAGCCCTTCATAAATAATACATATGAGAAAATAAATAAATATATCGTTAGTTTTTTTTATTTGTAATTGAGAATAATGATAGAGGCTAATTTATACATACTTAACACATCAAATTCTAATGTATTTACATTTTTTTGTATTTTAAATGTTCTTTATGTGTTCATAACTACAATGAGGAAAAGAGAGCAAATTACCTTGTTCAATTTACATGAGATAATGAAAACTTTCTTAGAGAAGGAGATGTACAGCGGAAGACTTCAAGATTAAGAGAGAGAAAAGAGGAATAGTAGAGAAGAAGAAGAACATAACAAACATTGCATTTTCATCAACTAATAACAACGTACATTCAATTACTTTTATAGCCTATAGCTATACTAAGTATAACAGCTCTTAGCTGTCAATAACAAACTAACTTCCTTAGTTATTAAACCATAGCTATAACTATAGTTAACATATGGTCTTTACAAATTACAACACAGTCTAACACATAACCACTTGAGATACAATCTCTACGCTTTTATTATATCAGCATATTAATTATTAGAATGATATCATAACATCATTCTATAAATAAAAAGTTTATTGCGTTCGTTTTTTAAGCTTGAGTTTTTTTTTTTTCCTTCTTCTTTTACATCGATTCATATTTATTCTATATATAAAAATATGAATCATATATAATATTTATTAAACAAAATTATTTATATATTTTAAACTATTGATATAAATTTTTTTTTAAAGATATGCTACCACATTAAACAATGACTCTAAAATAATAATGGAATAAGAATTACAAATATTATTTTACTTTCACAATTAATTTGAAAGTATAAAAAATTAAATATGATGATTATTACATCTAATAAAAATTATAAGTATTATTTTACTTTTACAATTAATTTAAAAATATAAGAAAATTAATTTTGTATTTATTTCAAATATGTTGTAAAAATTAACCAAAAAAATTAAACTAAATTACGTACAAGGCACCTGTCAAAATGTTCTTATAATTTTTATACACCAACAAATAATAAATATGAAAATGTTCTTTTAATAAAGAATAATTATATTTAGTAGTTTTATTATGTATAACAAATAATAACTATCAAAAGTTCTTGCAATAAATAGTAGTTTCATTTGGTAGTTTAATTGTGTATTAAATTTACATTATTAATCTTAAATTATTGTTTTAATTACATTACGGATGAAAATTTATGTAATTTATGCCTAGACATTTGATGAACAAGTTGGGTACAATCAATTTTTATCTTATCTTATCTTATATACAAAGAGCATCAATAATTTTTGTGGTATTCCTTTTTTTTTTTTTTTATCTTGTACATTAATGAATATCAATGTATCTCATAATAAATATACTTATTATAAAGGATAAGGTGTCACAAAAGTTCCTTAGATTATGTCATTTGTGTCGTTTAGTCCTTGAGAATTTCATACATTAGAATAATTGCATATAGGTGAATTGAACTTCCGACTTAAATAGGTAACTGGAACCTTGAAGGGGGTGGATACGCCAACCCATGAAATCTTTTCAAAAGCTCTATTCCAATTAGGCCAAGTAGGCTTCAAGACGTGAATTAAGCAAATAGTACATCGAAATAAGTAATTACAATATGGTTAAATTAAAACACCAAGTAAACAACTAGTAGATAAGAAAGAACAATTTGTAATAAGCACACTAGTGACGGTGTGTCTCACAGGCTCCTGTCCTAGAATAATGCAAAATACAAGAAATAAGCATACAACTTGTGGATTAGGTAAACATATAGTGAAATCAATAATAGATTTTCAGTCACTTCAAGACC
The DNA here is from genome assembly GCA_029378325.1 of Elaeagnus macrophylla. Lineage (NCBI taxonomy): Eukaryota > Viridiplantae > Streptophyta > Magnoliopsida > Rosales > Elaeagnaceae > Elaeagnus > Elaeagnus macrophylla. The sequence goes on along the minus strand of CM055642.1, from coordinate 163,169 downwards.
TTATATGTGGGAACAAATTTGGTAAATGATGATTGTACTATCAGAACATGTGACATATATAACACAGCACGTAACGTGGTAAACACACTTAGGCTTCAATCCTAAATAGTAACATCCACAAGTTACTTAATACAACCACTTATGAGCAAATTTACTAAAGAAAATAAATAGTTAACACAACTCGATAAGATAAAATGCATATACCTTATGCCCTAATTGCCTATGATATTTTTGCCAACTGTCTACACAGCTACTGTATCCAAGTAGATCCAAGATTATTCCTAAAGCTCCATCATCATGTTATGTGACTAACTATTGATGGCTCAACCAATGACTATCAAGCAAAATAAGTTGCAATCTTGCAACACCCAATCAACACATGACATACTAACTTATAGGCTCATCACCTATGTAAAACGTTGCAAACTTCCAACACTTGACCCACACACGAAAAAATATCGTCACATTCAACTTAAGATATTATTTTAAGATATGTGGCTCTTCCTAGCCAGATCTATAGCCAACACACAACTAAGCTCTAATCAAATTCTCATTCAATCTCACATTTTTACACTCATCTTAGTGTTTAAAATATGAAAGACACTCCTCTATAATGTCATATTGCCAAGACCCACCCCAGCTCAATACTAGAACATGTGACGTGTCCTGAGAGAATATAATATCTAACATTCTAAATCGACCTTGGTTTAACTTGAAAATTTTGTGTAAGAAATTTACAAAAAATTTGGGCAAAGTTTCCCCTAATTATTGAATTATCTTTCCTGTAATAAATGACTTCATTTCTAAAGTATAGAATTCCATAATCCAGCAAACTTCACATAATTTTACATATCCAGAAAGGGGCTCATGGCCAAACATAACTATACAGTGTCAGATATATACTATTCACCACATAAGATTTTTGATCACTAGTCCAAAACATAACAGCCAAAATACACCAAACAAATTGGAAAGGAGATGAAAACAACCTAGACTGCACAACAATAGATGGAACCTAAGCCTCCGAACTCACGTGATGTGGCCTCAAAACCTGTTATCTGGGGGAGAAAAATAAATGTAAAAGGGTGAGCTTGAAAGCTCAGTGAGTGGATAAGTTTTATAAAATAACATAGTACTCATGTAAACTATGTATGAATTATTTATGAATTATCATGAAATACATGCTGATAATAATAATCTGCGTATAGTCTTTATGATAAAAGAATGTTCTCATAAATGCATAACTGAGTTTCATAAAATCATCGTAATTTTGTATCTGTAAAAGAAACTGTAAATGACATGTTCATGATTTATAACGAAGTGACATTCTGATAAAAATACATGTACATGATTTTTAGAATATGATGATGCTATGATTATTAGTATATAAATAACATGTATAACCATGAGAAATGCATATTTATTGCCAAGAGCACTCGGGGATCTGATCGCACACAGAGGAGACATGTAGTACTAGCACTAGCTCTCAACTACATGTGTCGGAAATTTATTTGCACAATAAGGAGACATTTAGTACTAGCACTAGCTCTCAACTACACGTGTGGGGAACTTGATATAGCCACTAAAATGGCTCAGTTGGCTCTGCTGATACATGAATCATGTGCGCGCTGACTTAACTGAACGTGTCATCATACTGAACTTGTAACATGATACTGAACTTGTAACATCATAATGAGTTGGTAAACATCATAGTAAACTGAACTGAACCAAATCTGTTGGTCACGATGTCATTACCAAGTCACTGCATTATCTGAATGCTGAGTATAGCCAACTATCATGAATACATGAGGGGAAGTACTCTGGCAACTGTAAATATTTGTTGAACTTGCAAGCTTGTATAAAACTTAGTATAAGTAATAAAATTGATTCAATCATAGCTTGCTTGTAAATTTTCTTTCATTTACTTGATTGATTCTGTTAATAAAAATGAAATATATTTTCATGGTGTATAAGTTTTTGAAGTGCATTGAAATTGATATATTACTTAACATGAATGCACTTTTTCATAAATATGCAACTTGTGCAAATTGAATTTACTTGAACATGAATGTTTTTTTTTTCAAAAATAATGCTATCCATGCTTTAGAAATAATTAGATATCCACTCACTGTACTATGTCACTGTTGGTTCTCTACTTGTACTGTAGGATCTGCTTGCTCAACTCTTCCTAGATAATCATACTTGTGTTAGAACAAGAATTGCAACATAGTTTGCTTACTTAAGTCAAACTAATAAAACACTTTAACATATCCAAAATAAGGGTTGTTAATAGTTAATTGTTGTTTTTAAGTAGTTTTAGGATACCCTTAACCTACCCTTATATATTTACATATAACTTTTGGTAGAAATGTCTAAATTCATTTTTATAAAAACAAACATAAATTAGGCATTTCAATCTTAAAAATCAGATATTACACACTCAATTATCAAATGAAAAATCCTTTCAAGTTCTTAGAAAACCAATTACTACAAAACTGATTTTTTTTCAGCACATTTGAAGCAAAACATACCTTTAGTTAAATGACTATTAATTTATCTAGAAAATTCAGAATAGTACACCGTAAAATTCATATTAAACTAGACATCTTAAGCTTTAAAAAAACATATAATTCATCCCATTTCAATTAGTAAAACTATTTCAAATTACATAAATCCGATTGGTTTTTCAAACAGTTTTTTCTGCACCCCTTTCGCTTGACATATCCTTGATTAAACAGCCATAACTTTGTCTAGAAATATGGAAATGACAAACCGTAAAATGTTTCAAATACTAGACATGTCAAGCTTTAAAAAAAAGATATAGTTTGCTAAGTTCCAAACTATATAACCATTTAAAATACCAAAAATACCGAGAGCTATTGCAGTTCGACTTTCATAAAACAACCTTCATTTAATTAGGTATAACTTTGCGTAGAAAACTCCGAATTACAAACCGTAAAATTTGTGATAAAATAGACATCCATATCTGTTCATAAATATAATTTACAGACCAAAATTCGTTGTATAAGTTTCCCAATTTTCATTACAATTTTCAGAAAAATAATTTTTCATGAAGTTCAAACATTACAAATGACTTGTTCTTGGATTATTTTTGAAAAATTCATTCATGGCTAATCCTTTTGTGTTAAAATTGTTTTTTAGATTCATAATTAAAAGTATAATTAAAGGGAAGGAAAAGAGAAAATAAATAACGTAAAGTATACCTTGTTTGATTAAGGATGTTTCTCTTAATTCTTGTTTGTTATTCTTGAGTTTTCTTGTAGAACAAATGGAAGAAAGAAAGAAATGAAAAACAAGGAAGCTATTCCTTACGGTGTGAGTGAAGTTTTGGCTAAAGAGAGGAAAGGCAAGGGCTGCTCTTATCTTGTAAGAGTGTAGGCGTGGGAGATGGGGGTTTAAGACCTTATTATTTGAGGACAAATGTCCTCACAACTCATACTCAACCGTTTCTTCATTTCATTTCATTTTTTTTTTTTAAACATGTGTCATTAGGAGAAGACAAAAGAGTGGCTGCTAGTGATAAATCATTTTTAAGATAAAAAGACTAAAATACCCTTGTCTCTTAACAATGAAAGTTTTTAGAATTAGGGGCATTTTGGTAATTTTGTATTAATTTTTCAGAATTTAATTTAAACACTTTTTGATTATTAAAACATCTTCACATCACAAAATTAAACTCATAAATTTCATTTTCTAATTATTGAAGGTAAGATAATAAAAATAAATAAATAAATAAATTTTGAAAACTCCCAACTAAATAAAAGCAAAAAGAGCATAAACATAAAATAAATCATCCTAGATTAATCTTTAAATTAAAAAATTATCCTATAATAAGATTTAAGTGAATAAATATAAATATATATTGTTATTCAAAATAATGAAAATAAACTAATAAAGATATATTATTTTATTGAAATTTTTTTTGGTAAAAAAACATTTAAAGTAGATTGCATGAAATACTTTAGAAGAGTGAGGAATGGCTTACTAAACAACATTAAATTTTGTTAGGGTATAAATTGCTGATTACTATGAGAAAATTTACTCATTTATATACCTGCAATTTTTCTTCTTGTGTGTAGTATTTATGGTTATTAAAAAAAATAAATAAATACATTTTATTTAACGTTTAGCATTTTTTGTTTTCAGTGCCCTTTCAGCTTGTTTTGCTTTTCATTAGTGGTCTATCGTTTAGGAGCTACTTTGTTGTGCTAGTGGATTTCTACAGGTTAGGATGAGTTGTGCTGGTTTCGTTTTTCGCCCCATTGGGTTTCCTTTTAGGTATCCTTGGTGGTGGTGATGGATTAGTTTATCGACGCCCTTGGATTGGAGTGTGGCTATTTGAGTATATTGGTTTGTAGGCTTTGCTTTTCTGTTGAGTGTTTAGTGTTTAGTGTTTCTTGCATTTTTTCTGGTATGTTTGAAAGTTTGTAGGTGTTATTTAGATGTGTTGTTATTGTAGTGAGCTACTACAATTGAGTTATAATTTTTGTTGCTATTAGTGTATTGCTGGTTCAAGTTATACAATTATGCATAAATATAAGTTGTAATATGAAGCTACTCATATATTTTTTTTGGAAAAAATGTTGTAAGGGTCCTTTTGTTGTTATAAAATGTGACATTTAGTCCCCTATGTTATAAAAAGTACTTTTAAATTCATTTGCTTTTGAAAAATATGTTTTTAAGTCCCTCTACTTGTAAAAAATGTGTTAAGCAATGACAAAGTTAATTTTCTATCTAATTTTCCTTTAAATCTAACGGAATAGTAAATGTGTTACATGCATATTTATATTTTTTATATATATATATATATATGCGTAAAAAAATTAATATTTAATTAAAAAATTACTCAATTTTTTTAAATTAAAAAAAAATTTAAATAAAATTTTTAATGTAATTTAAATATAATTTTCATTGTCTAATATTTAAAGTCACAACTTAGATAATAAAATTTTTATTTAAGTTTGATTGAATTTAATAAAATTTAAATAGAATTTTCATTGTTTAATATCTAAAATCACAAATTAGACAATAAAAATTTTATTTAAGTTTAATAGAAAGAAATCGTAAAAAATTAGAGTAAGTTTTTAATTAAAAATTATTTAATTTGATATATATATCTATCAAAAAATATAAACATGTATGTGATATATGTACCATTCCGTTAGATTTAACAAGGAATTGGATGGAAAATTAATTTTATCATTTCCTGATACCTTTTTTACAAGTAAAGAGAATTCAAAATATATTTTTATAAACAAATGGACTTAAAGACACATTTTTATAAGCTAGAAAACTAAATGACACCTATTACATAAACAAAAAGATCATTTTGGCTCTCCACCGTATCATTTGAGGCTACAATAATATAAATATTGGATTTGTCTTTGAATTTATAATTATTTAATAATATAATCGTTGCATGAGATTGGGTTTTTGTCTAAAATGAACAAATCTCATACAATAGTTTAAAAAAGGCTCATTTAGGTTTTAGTGTAAAAATAGACAATTTTTGACTTTGAACTTGAAACTTCTAAGTTAGCAGGTCTTCTTCTTTCTCTTCTCTCCTCTTTTCTCTTCCTCTTCGTTTTCTACTTTCTCTTCCTCTTCCTCTTCGTCTTCGTCTTCCTCTTCCTCTTCCTCAATTTCTATGTAACGTAGCCTAGATGCTACATTTAAAGAATAAAAGAATCCTATAATTTCATAAAAGTAGCTATTGTAAAATACTATTAATCTGGCTTCTCAAAATGTGTAAAATCTAGGATCATCGAAGTATCAGTTTTGGTTCTCGTCTTCATGTTTCTTTTATTATACCTTGGCTTGCATGTGGACTTCTCTGGAATTACTTTTAGTGTTTGCTTTCTTAGGTATTTGGAACGTGAAAATGTGGAAAAGAAGAGATGGTAGAAAACTGAAGTGTTTATAATCTGAACAGGGTATATGCACAATGTCAAACTTTTGCACCAACATTAAATATTAATGTTTTTGTTGAATTCATCTGTCAAAGTAATGCCAGTAAGATTAATTGCATCTTTATAAAATTGGAAGTTCTATTAAATCAGAGTTCGAGACAGACTTTTTGTGTGGTTGAATAAAGGATAAAAATTGAAACTCTTTTCAAGAGATATACCGTAGATATATTAGAGATATACCAGATATACCACAAATATATCACAGATATACCATAGATATACCAACATACCAGATATATCCACAGATATACCAGATATACCACAGATATATCATAGATATACCTCAGATATAACAAATATATCAGAGATATACCACAGATATACTAGAGATATACCACAGATATACCAGAGATATACCACAGATAACTTGAAGAAGATGATGAACAGTGCAATGCTGGTTAAATTTGATTATCACTAACTTGTGCAAGAAATGTGAGGTGTTATTTTTGTTAGATTGCTCACGTGTTCTCTGATTGTTATCAGACTATAATTGGCTGAAATTAGTTTGTTATTTTTCTGTTAGTTGCAGCCAATTTGTTATTTCTTTATTAATATTCAAATGTAGTGTTGTTTGTTTCCTTTCCCGCGTTAATTCTTTTCCCATGATAGTAACTGAGCTGGCATGAGTGTGTAAGCCAACTTAGCTTATAAATAAACAAAAAAAACGCATAAGAAATAACAAGAAAAAAGGAAAGAAAATTCAGTTACAAAAGTTGCAGAATGTTGAGTATTTTTAGTTCATGAATTTTGCTTTCTTTAGATTAAAATTAAAGCAAAATTTTAGAAGAATGTGAAAAAAGAGGAAGAGAAAGAGGAAGAAGATGAAAAAAGAGGAAGATGAAGAAAGAAGAAAATGGAGAAGATGAAGAAAAAGGAAGAGAAAGAACCGGCAACTTGTTGAAGAAAGGAAAAATTGCCCTTTTTTTTTTTTTTAGTTTAACATAAAGTAATCTTTTTTTAAACTATAATATAAAATTTGCCTATTTTTAAATAAAATGTCCGTGAGATTTTAATAATCATTCACATTTAATGTTATCTCTTTTATAAAATAATAAGATAAATAAAAATAAATAAATAAACCACAGCCAGAAGAGGTTGACGAAAAGAAAGAAACAATGAGCAAAGACCAACCAACCCATAGTCCATACAGGCTGAGGCTACTGCAACAACTGGAAAGCAAATTGCGGAAATAAAACCCCACTCCACTCCTAACCCAAATTTCTTTCTTCTCCCTTGTGTTGATGTTGAACTTGAACATCTAGAAAAGTCGTTTCCCCTTTTAATACGTCATCAATACTCCACAAAGAAAATATAGAATTTGTCAAACCCTCCTTTGCTTTTGCTTCCTTCTGCCAATAAAATTTCTCCTTAATTCCTATTCCGGTTTTTGACAGGTTTAGCCGCTCTCATCCTTGGTTCCTCTTCGGGATCTCCCTTAATCCCCAATTAATGTTTTTTTTTCTTCTTTTATCATTTTCGGATTGTCAGTATTAGCATCTTGTTTAGCCATTAGCATATTTCTGATTTTTGCCTTTCAGTTTGACTGCATATCATAATTCCTCTTGGGTTTTTCCAACTGTTTTCAGATTTTTTTCTTGCAAGTTTTCTAGTTGAGTCGACGCCTGAGTTGTTTTTGGAGCTAATTAATAATCAGCCTTCACTTCGTCTCACTTTCTGAACATCCTTATCTGAATTTGCCAATTTAATGTTCATATTTTTTTTTCGTTCATGTTGTTTAGCTTTTTAGTAGATTAACGATTTTGCATAAACCATTTCTTTCGTGCATCTTCTTTCCAGTTTTGGGCTTTTTCTCGTGGTGTTCAATTTTTTTTCTTCCGAATTTCCGTCTGCAAGATGAGCATATCTTTTAATTCCTACTACTTTTAAGTTTTGGTAATGCCCATTTTTACTGTATTAGTTTGATTCTTTGCCCGGGCAATCTACTCCCTAGAATTGTTTTTTTTTTTTTTTTTTATAACTAAAATTGGGAAAAAGTTTTGTCTTGAGATGAAATGGTAACTTACCAAAAAATTGGTTGATTATAAACAGTAATCAGTGACTTTTTTTCTTAATTTACATGGATTTCACTATTGAATTTAAAATTGAACTCGGGACTCGTTTTTATTCTGATTAGATTTGGACACAGGACTCTTCTGAAGGGTAAGACATGTCTGGTAATGCAGCAGCCTGCGCTGACAGGGCAACGAGTGATTTGCTGATTGGTCCTGACTGGGCAATAAATATTGAACTATGCGATATTATTAACATGGATCCTGGGTACGTGTGTTTCCTAACATTTTTTTTCACATGGAATGCTTGTTTTTGCCTTCTGATTTTGAATGTTGTTTGTCACTTTCATTCCTCAAAAGCTGTAGCAGATAGTGTGACATGTATTTTTTTTTTGGGGGCAATTTTTAAGGAGGCATGCTTGTTGAAAAGCAGGTTATAACAAGCCAATCGTATGAAATGATTCTATTATTTACATTCCCGTTAAACCCTTCCTATCACCTTGTCTCTTTCTCAAATTAACAAAAACAAAATAAACAATGAGGATATAACTAACAATGATAGTCGAAGAGAACAATAATGTTCGGACTCAAAACCGAAATATTGAACGACTACTTTTAAGGTTTAACTAGACCAACAGGCTTTTGTTGGGTGCCCTTTTCTCCAATGGTATTCCCTCTTCTCTATTAACATGTATGTTTTATGGTGGGTGTATTCATACATCTGCATCATAGATGAAATAGCTTTTGTTTACTAGTTTATCTCTTATGGCATCCTTTTGTATCTATTCCTTTTTAAATAATTTCATTGTTACGTAATCTTTAGTTAGGTGGAGCATGAACCCCTATCTTCAAGTTCCTCTCTGTATCATCACATCAATATTTGTCTTATTTGATATTTTGTTGTTCCTGCAATTCTATTTTAACAGCCATAAATTTCAGATATTGCTTAGTGCCTTTGTTCCAATGTAAATTTGCAGGCAAGCAAAAGACGCTTTGAAGATATTGAAGAAACGTCTGGGCAGTAAAAATCCAAAAACACAGCTTCTTGCTCTTTTTGTTAGTATTGATCCTCTTGCTGTACATTTCAACAACTTGTTACCTTCATTTTTTTAAAAGATTGTTGTTCAGGCCCAGTGGCTACTTACCTGGGCCTGGATTGTCTGTCCAATACATTTACAATACAGAACATATTCCTTTTTGTTGTATGTATTGATAATTACTCAACTATGATGTAGCCCCTATTTGTAATTATGCCGAGTGTTGAACCATTTGATCTAGGCTTTGGAGACTCTCAGCAAAAATTGCAGTGATAACATTTTTCAGCTGATTGTTGAGCGTGATATCTTACAGGAGATGGTTAAAATAGTAAAGAAGAAGGTATCCTTGTTCCTTCTCTGTAGCTGTGTTGTGCATATTCTTGTGTGTGTATTTCTATTGTGTATATTGTGAGTACTCGCTACTTCACTTATGAATCTATCTAAACTTTGCAGCCAGACTTGAACGTGAGGGAAAAGATATTGATTCTGATAGATACATGGCAAGATGCCTTTGGTGGACCCAGAGGAAGATATCCCCAATACTACGCAGCATTTAATGAACTAAGGGTAATTAGTTTGTGGTTTTATTTTCCTCTCTTGCTGCACACTTTCTTTCTTAGGGTTGAGCTGCAGCAGTTTGGTTGAGTTTATAATACTCTCACTTCTTCCATCAGTTGATATCACCATGATTTGGATTGATTTGTTATTGGCTTATTGCTTATCAAATGAGAACTTAATTCATTTTAAATGATTCAATGGACTGATGAGCTCAAAGTGCCCCACTCACTTAACTAATGAGCTCAAATGAGCTAGCATGTCTTTGTCAAAAGATAATTACTATAATGTCTTAAAACACAATTAGATAAAACACAATTTTTTTTTTCTCATTTTACAAAAATATAATTAAAAAGATAATATTTTTACTAACATTTTTGTATTTATACTAAAATATAAATATTTTTTATTTTTCAAAAATGTAAATTAGCGAACTCATTAAAATATGTGTTGAGGCTAATTAACTTTGTACTATTGACTGATGTGCACTTGGGAATTTATAAGGATGTACTGCATTAAAAATGGATCCATTTGATCCGAGGCAAACAATTCAAACAAACCCAATCTAAGTTGCTTGGTTTTTTCACTGTGATTGGGTTGATTTGAATTTATAAATTTCAAAACCGATTTATTAAGGGTTGGATCGATTCTTGATACTAACATTTTCATGGGAATTGATGCAACCCATACTTTATTAGATATAGATGTTATTATTTTTATATTTTTAATAATAATTTTATTAAATAAAAAATGAAAAAAAAAAAAAAAAACCCATAGTTTTATAATTGTTTATATTTGAGTAATATTAATGCTTGTCCTTTTTCTCTCAAATTTGCTATGTAATAGTATGCTTAGCATCATGCACCAATGAGCAACTTTTGTGGATGTTCAATTGGTTAGAATTGGAGGAACCGTATAAACACATATCATGTTATTATTTATTTAATCAAATGTATTTAAGTACTTATTTATGCATGCAATTTATGCTTAAATTAATACCAAATTGAATAATAATTCTTGGGTTAGTTTTTGGTTATTTTGAATTGTAGTACATGATCTTTGTTTATTATATGAAAAAAATTGAAATCCTTTTGGTCCTATTTTTTATCAATTATTAAAATATAAAATTTAATGTAATAGTTTGATTATTAAAAACCAACTTTTTAAAAAAAAATTGACGATTGAAAAAAAAAACTAAAACACAAAAACTGATTCACCTATTTCAATACAACCTGTTTGGGTAAATGGGTTATAAGTCCACTAGTAATAAGGATCCATGTACGAAGGTCCAGCTAAGGTCTAGCCCGTTGATTATTAAGAATCCACAAGACGACAAATTTGACCCCGTTATACTGTACGAAGCCATTTGGCAGCTTGAAGTTAAACTAATTAACTTGTAGGTCGTGGTACCAGACGACTTAGGTATCAATGGCCTCCATAGTCCGCATGATGAACCATATTTGTCGAATACATTTAATCATTTTGTGCAGGTTGCACCAGATCGTTACATATTGACCTTTGACAGTCTGTACATCAAGCCTGACATTGTAGTCACATCAAATCTTGTCAATCCCATTTTTAGAAGTCACATTTTTATCTGATAGACCAATCAACACTTTACACGTGTATAATTTTGTCTATATTTATGTATGGGCTATCATTCTTAAAGGGACTGGAACATTAATGCATTCTTTGTTTGGAGTTGTGTTATCTCTAAACGATTGGCACCCACCATGAGGCTCAGAGATTTTTAACCCAGTTATTACAATTTGAGATCTCAAGTTTCATTTAATAAGAGATAATACCCCAAGTTAGGGAAAATCACTCCAAGTGTCAACTATTCACTTAAAGTCATAATAGCCCACCCACTAAATGTCTGGCAATTGCGGGATCAAAATCCCACCACCAATATCGATCAGCCCCGTTCCACCCAGGTGAACATTGGACTGGTAGAGGAGGAAGAAGTGCTCGGCCCTTTAAGACCATCCAGCCCGTTCTACCCATGAAAATGTTGGAATGGTAAAGGAGGAAGAAATGATCAGCTCGTTAACTCCAACCAGCCTATTCCATCCATGAGAACGTTGGACTAGTTGAGGAGAAAGAAGTGTTTGGCTCGTTAAGTCCAACCAACCCGTTCCATCTATGAGAATGTTGGACTAATTGAAGAGGAAGTTCTTAGCTCGTTAAGACCATCTAGCCCGTTCCACCCATGAGAACGTTGGACTGGTTGAGGAGGAAGAAGTGCTTAGCTTGTTAAGACCATCTAGCCTGTTCCACCCATGTGAACGTTGGAATGGTAAAGAAGGAAGAAGTGATCAGCACGTTAAGCTCAACCAGCTCGTTCCACCCATGAGAACGTTGGAATGATAGAGGAAGAAGTGATTGGCTTGTTAAGCCCAACTAACTTGTTCCACCCATAAGAACGTTGAACTGGTGACATGCTAAATCTACAAGTGCACTGGTTAGTGTACAAGTAATAAGTATTTTAAGAATAAAGGTTGTCGGACCTACAAGATTGGATTAATAGGTATTTAAGTACCAAACTCAATTACACTAAACTATTTAGGTTGAAAAAGATAGGTAAAAATAATAATAAAAACTTAATATTTACACTAATTAACCCAACACAACCACATTAACACATTAAGTACAAAAAGAGTCATATGAATCCATCATTTCAAGTAATTGCCAAACAAATTGTATGATCAATTGATTTTAACCTCTACGTGCATTCTCTTCTTAAGTAAACGACACATAATATGACAATCTAATCACACTCATGCCAATTTGATCACACTACTATTTATTAAGAACTTCAATTATTGATTACATACATAAGAATCGTCCTTCTCGGCCTAGAAACTATGAATGCAATTCAACCAAGACAAACAACTATATACTTCTTTCAAAGTTACCTAATTGTTTGTATGATATAATTGTTGTATAGATAATTAATGCAAATAAATCAAATTGAATAATATAATTCAATTTGTAATCACAATAGAATGAAAAAAATAAACTAATTTATTGTATAAATAGATTGAGTTCAAGAAAATTCTAAAAACAAGTTTAGCTTTATAAAATATTCAATAGAATATCAAAACAATGAGTAGAATACAAGATAACATATTAATACAAAATGGTAGAAAAGATAAAACCAATCTCTGCTGTCATTCTGGAAATTAATCTCCCTCAACTGTCACTTTGGTGGAACTAAACTCCAACATCTTCAATCTTGAATCATTCTTTTGATTTGCCTCATGCTTTAAACTGCTTCTTCTTTATCTAAATATTTAGGTTAATGGTAGAATGTGTGAATCTATTTGCTTGGCTGCTTAAGAGTTGTATTTATAGACTTAGAGTTGTAGGTTAAAAGCAATTGTAGTTGAAGTAGGAAACTTGTCTAAATAGGAGAGTTGAGATTTTGGCCATATTTCATGCACAAGTCAACGTGTGCCGCGGCCCAGCTTCTTGGTCAATTTTGGACAACTACGTGCATTGCGGCTCGGGTTAATCATCGCTGCGGCCGAAGGCTTTCGAGTTGAATTCTTACTCGGGAGTGCCTCTGCCCTAATATTCCACCGCTATGGTTGTAGGCTCTTGGGTTGTTTTTTTGGTACCCAGTAGTGCCCAGGCTCAAAATAGCCACCGCTGCGGCTCTGATATCCTTATTTTTGACCAAACTTTCAATACTATGAGTCTAACACGTTTTTCCTCAGTTTTGGCTCCCGTTTGCCAACGTTTTACCTACATTGATACAATTAAACAAATATTAAGTCATTTTAATCATTTTAAGTGCAAAATAAGGCAAATAGTGAGCCTAAAAGTGGCTAAATAACTTTACTTTTGTAGAATTATCACTGATAGAAGAGGAAGATGTGGTAGGCTTGTCAAGCTCAACCTGCCCGTTCCACCCATGTGAACGATGACCAAAATGAATGATAGAGGAAGAAATGCTTGGCTCATTAAGCCCGACCAACCTACACGTCGAAAAAGTCAAGAGAAGAACATGTGAGGTCTAAAATAGTGCCAAATTTGGCATAATAAGACCACTTTACACAAAGTGTTGTCTAAAACATACCAAAAAGTGTAATGAGCAGAAGGAATCACCCTTATCTATTTCTAACATGGAGAATAAATATTTGAGGAAACATGCAAAATAATTAAGAGTTGACTTGGAGTAGTGATCACTTCATGGAGTATTATAGTCTCTCTTTTTTGACATTTTTTCTCGCCATATTATATTTTATGTTAAGCGATCATTGAGGGTCAAAACATTTTAGGTATAAATGAAGAAAGTAATATCATCAAAAACCTTCATTGAGTCAAGCCAATAAGTCATCCCTAAAAAAAATAACGCGATAACCCTTAAGTCGAGAGATGAAATTTATTTCACCCACTTGAGGTGCGGGTGTAAGAGGCAAGACAATAAGTCCATCTTAAGAAAGGGGCCTAGAGTTTGACAATTCGGACCTCCTCTTTGGGGGTAAACAGGGAAGCCATGAATAGAATTTTGCTTGCCAATGTGCCCTATCTCGCGAATAAAATAACGCGATAACCCTCAAGTTGAGAGATTGGATTTATTCATCCATTTGGGATGCGGGTGTAAGAAGCAAGAAAATAAGCTCATGATAAAAAAGAGGACTAGAGTTCAAAAATTCGGACCTCTTCTTTACGGTAAACATGGAAGCCATGGAGTACTTTCGGCTCGCCTATGTGCCTTGTCACGAAAAAAAGGAAATAATCCTTAAGTCTAGAGATGAGATTTATTCTACCCACTTGAGACGCGAGTGTAAGAGGCAAGAAAATAAGCTCATCCTAAGGGATAGAGTTCGAAAATTCAGACCTCCTCTTTGAGGTAAACAAGACAGCCATAGAGTATGTTGGCTCGCTTATGTGCTTTGTCTTGCTAATAAAATATCGTTATAACCCTTAAGTTGAGAGATGAAATTTATTTCACCCACTTGGGATGCAGGTGTAAAAGGCAAGAAAATGAGCTCATCCTAAGAAAGAAGGCTAGAGTTTGAAAATTCAGACCTCCTCTTTGCAACAAGCAGAAGTATTTTTGGCTTGCCTATGTGCTTTCTTGAGAAAAAATGACGCGACAACTCTCAAGTTGAAAGATGAAATTTATTCCTCCCACTTGGGATGAAAGTATAAGAGGCAAGGAAATAAGCCCATCTTTAGAAAGAGGGCTAGAGTATGAAAATTTGGACTTCCTTTTTGAAGTGAACGTGACAGCGGCAGACTCGCCCCACGAAAAAGTGTGACTTGATTTAGCCCACGAAAAAGTGCGGCCTGGTTTAGCCTACGAAAAAGTGCGGTTTGGTTCAGCCCACGAAAAAGTGCAGCCTAGTTCACTTCGTACCTCAATCAAGCGGTTTACTATCAAAACCCTAGTAGAAAGACCAGCTTCTCTGCGGGTTACTTGCACACGAGGCCATTCCTGTTTGCTACCAAAATGATGGTAAAGATCGCACATATACTCTGTTTTTTAAAAATTCCTTCCTCGAAGTAAGTTACCAAGGTAGTCTCAACTCACTTGTCAGAAAGTGTCAAATTTTCGAATGCCAGAATTTCTGGGTTCATTGCCTAGACAAAGGGCGGACTAGAAGATTCTCTCTCAGTGATCGACCCTTCAATCGTTTTCCTTTTCTTCAATCTTATTTTTGTGTTGGATGGGGTGGTTGTAATAGTCTTCACAAATGGAGTGGGTTTTGGAGTTGTCTCAGCATTTCTAAGTTGTTTTTCATCTGGAACAACATTGGGGTTGACCTGTTCTTAGGGTTGCTCGTCCATATCAAGGTTATTGATTAGATCATCCAGGTCACAGTGCTCGAAATTCATTTCTAAAAAAAATTTAAGTGTTAAATGAAGAAACAAAAGGCGACCAGTTATGCTTCAAATAAAACAAAAACAAATGTTTCAAGTATAGGTCGTATAACCCGGTGACCCGTTATGATACCCACTCCACACATCGGGTCTTGTAAAACGGTATGTGGTAAGAAATCTAGCTGAGAAGCAAGCTGATTTCCCAAAAAGCAGATCCTTTAAATATGGTGCATGGGCTAATTGTCATTAAAAGGACTGGAACATTCCCTTACCTTGATACGAGCTAAAGGAATGAGGGATTTATTGTTTGGATAAACAAACTATAAGTCCACTGGTACTAAGGATCCATATACGTAGGCCCAATTAAGATTTGGCCCGTTGATTATTAAGAATCCATAAGGTGGTAAATTTGACCTTGTTATACTGTACGAAGCTGTTTGGCAGCTCGAAGTTAAATTAATTAGCTTGTAGGTCGTGGTACCAGATGACCTAGGTACCAATGGCCTCCATAGTCCGCATGATTAACCATATTTGATGAATATATTTAATCATTTTGTGTAGGTTGCACTAGATTGTTACATATAGACTTCTGACAATCCGTACATTGAACCTGACATTGCAGTCACATTAAGTCTCGTCAATCCCATTTTCAGAGGTCACATCTTTATTTGATAGACTGACCACGCTAAACCACAAATATACAGGATGTATTCATGTGATAAGTATTTTTAGAAACGAGTGTCGAACCCACGAGAAAAAGTATAACTATTAATCAAGTACCAACGTGAATATTAAGACTATTATTTTGACAAAAAAAAATAGTAGCTAAAATTAAATAACTAAAAGTCAAGTTCTAATAACATAGATTGCAGCAAAAAAATATAAATGAGAGAAATAATCTAGGAAGTCATTAATCTCCTAATCTTCTAAGCATGTGTAACACTAAACTCTTCTCCAAGTGACTAGCAATAAATTATATGACCAATTGACCTTAAACTATGCATGTATTTTTCTCTTAAGTAAACTACACACAATATAATAACCTAACCTAATCACTCTTATGTTAATCAAATTAAATTATTACTCATGAAGAACATCATTTATAGATCACGCACATACAAATTGTACTTTTTGGCCTAAAGATTATTATTGCTATTTGATCAAGACAAACACATAAATACTTCTCTCGAAGCTATCTATATGCCTTTATAGATTAATTGGTGATCAATCAATTAAATAACAAATAAAATATGACCAAATACTATACTATAAATTGCACTTACAAGTGGAGATTAATTTAGATCAACACATGCTAGAAAATTGGATTCATAAGACTCCTAAATTAATGAAAATTAGCTACTCATTGCATTAATATAATCTAGAATATTCATGAAAAATATTACAATTGAAGAAAGAAAAAGAGAAGAAATATTAAAGCCAATTATTTACTTGAATCTTCACAAAAAATTGTTTTCACTTATTTTCTTGACTTGTTAATTTCTTAATACTCTTTGTTGAAAATTTGTCTATTAAATGTTGAATGCAACTAATCTAATTTTATGAAAAATACTCATATGTATCTCTAAAATTATATATCTAGATTTAGAACTATAATAATGTATTTATAAGCACATACAAAAATTAGGCACAATAGGATTTGGTTACAAGTGGGATGTTGAAAATATGCTCTAGGAATTGCACGGACTCCACCATCGCAGAGCACAATGAAATTTGGGAACACAAAAGGAACCCTCGTGGGTTCCTCTGCCGCTCAAACAATCCACTGCGGTACACGATGATCTTCAAAATTGCATAATTTGATTCGAGAGGGTTAGGCTGCGGTGTCAATAGGCTTGGGTTGAGACTTGTATGTTTGTGTGCCACTTTGCTTGTCAATCCCCCACTTGTTGTGTCGCATGGCATGCGTGTGTGTCGTTTTCACTCAAATACCTAAAATGCATGAAAGTATACCCCGTAATTCCAAAAACGACAATTGTGCAAAAATTTAATGAAAATAAACATAATTAGATCATAAAACTTCATTTAAGTTCCAAATAATCATAGAATAATTGTGTATTTCAAGCACGCATCACAGACCTATCAAACACCTGACACATGTATAATTTTATGTATATATATGTATGGCCTATCATTGTTAAAGTGACTGAAACATTAATACATCCTATCTTCTATCTTCTCTTTAGTGTTGTTTTATCTCTAAACACAACCTAATCTAAAGGGTTTAGTTTGAATTGGACTTACTTTCTTTAGTTGATTGTATTGGTTTTTATTTTTTAGGAACCGACTTTATTGAATCAATTCCAATTTTAGCTCAAATTTGATCCAACCCATGATATCCACCACACCCCTAATTATACCAGTTGTAGGTTGATTAAAATTGCTGATGTCATGCCATCTTTGCTCTCGGGTTGGCCTATATAATTGACAAAAATATTTATGATTTTATTTCATTTATTGAGCTATCATTTATGCTCTAAAAATCTGTCTTTTTTTTTTTTTTTTAAAGAATTAATACTTAGTTGGTTTTGACAGGCTGCTGGAGTAGAATTTCCACCACGAGACGAGAACAGTGTACCACTCTTTACACCTCCCCAGACCCAGCCAATAGTTGCTCCTGCAACTGCATACGATGATGCAGTCCAGGTCTCTCTGCAGTCTGAAGCTTCGGGCCTCAGGTTGTTTTGCCTTTTCATTCTGTTGCTATTTGTTTGCCATTATTTTTGTCAAAAAATTGGCTAGTGAATTGTTATTATTTTCTATGTAATTGCATTTTAACCAGCTCGGCTGAGATCCAAAATGCCCATGGACTGGCAGATGTGTTGATGGACATACTTTGTGCCTTGGATCCAAAGAACCCAGAGGTAATATGTTCTATGATATATCTGAAACTTTAGATAAGTTATAGCTAAATGTAAGGATAATTGAGGGAAAAAGGATAATTTAGAGAAGGAATAATCTCTATTTTTAATGAATTTTACAGCCCATAATACACAGTAATTTATAGAGATTTGGGCAACAGTTCTGTCACAAAAATCCCCCCAATCTAAGAACATTCAAATTTAAATAACAATCCCTTAAATGAAGGGATGCTGAAAAATTAAAAAAAGGAAAGAAAAGGATAGCCTAGATTTAGTCAAAGACTAAAATTTTATTAAATTAATCTTAAAAAATAGGAATTTAAATTTGGAATTTCCACGCTCCCTCTGGGATTAAATATCAATCATTCCCAACTTGGACATCCTAGCTTGGACATCAATGGTTCAAATTTAACTCTTGGAAGGCCCTTTGTAAGAACATTAACTATCTAAACTTTTTAGGAGTATGAATTAGACTAAGTATGCCACACTTAATGTTCTCCTTGACAAATGCCGGTCCAATTCCACATGCTTAGTTTTGTTGTGATGGATTGGATTTTAGCAATACTGATTGCAATTGAGTTATCACAAAAACACTTTCATCAGAGTGTTTGTGATTTTCAATTCCTTAAAAATTCTCTTCAGTCACATTA
Source organism: Elaeagnus macrophylla (assembly GCA_029378325.1). Classification (NCBI taxonomy): domain Eukaryota; kingdom Viridiplantae; phylum Streptophyta; class Magnoliopsida; order Rosales; family Elaeagnaceae; genus Elaeagnus; species Elaeagnus macrophylla. The sequence continues at coordinate 144,217 of CM055642.1, read as the reverse complement.
CTTTATAGATTCCTTGTGTTAAAACGCGAAATTCTGCTTCAATACTGCTTCTTGCTACTATTATCTACTTTTTACTCCTCCATGTGACTAGATTTCCTCAAACATAGGTACAATAGCTTGATGTAGATCGTTTGTCAGTAACATCTCCGGTCCAATCTGCATTAGTAAAGATCTCAACCTCTTTGCTAGTATTTTTCTTGAAAAATAACCTATTTCATGGTGACATTTTAAGATATCTGAGGATTGTATTCACTGTCTCTTTATGAACTTCCTTTGGAACATTTATAAACTGACTCACAAAGCTAACAACAAACCCAATGTCTGGCCTAGTGTGGGAGAGATAAATAAGTTTCCCCATTAGGCATTGATTGTCCCTTATCAATTGGTGTACTTTCTTCTTTTAAGTATGCTTTGTAACCTTGTTCCATAGGTATGTTAGCTGGCTTATATCCTAACATATTTGTTTCCTTTAGGAGGTCTAAGATATACTTCCATTGAGAAACTACTATCCCTTATCTCGATCGAGCTACCTCCATGCCTGGGAAATATTTGAGACATCATAGGTTTTTAATTTCAAATTCTTTAGCAAGTCTTTTCTTCAAATTCTCAATCTCTTCATGGAAGTCTCCAATCACAATTATATCATCCACATAAACAATAAGAATATAAATCCTCACATCTATGAAATGTTTTATGAACATGATATGATCAGTTATTCCTGTGTTTGACTGCTCTTGTGAATCTATCAAACCAAGTCCTTGGTGGTTGTTTGAGTCTATAGAGTGATTTTCAAAGTTTGCAACTTTATGGGCATTCTTCTTGGTCTCAAAACCTGGTAGAATCTCCATGTACACTTTCCCTCCAAATCTCCATTTAAGAATGCGTTCTTGACATTCATTTGATGTAGAGGTCAGTCTAGATTAGTAGCTAAGAAAAGTAAAACACTTATGATATTCAATTTTGCAACCGGTGAAATTGTTTCTTGATAATCAATACCATAGGTTTGAGTAAACTCTTTTGTTACTTAGCTTTATATTGATCTATACGCCCATCTGGTTTGTATTTGAATTGAAGGCCCACTTGCACCCTATAGGCTGTTTTCCTTCTGGCAAATCGAAGAGTTCCCATGTGCCATTTCTTTTAAGGGCTCTAATCTCATCTCCAATAGCTGTCCTCCACTCAAGTTTTCCTAAAGCTTCTTGAATATTCTTAGGTATTTCAACAGTAGACAGATTAGTAACAAAGGCACAATATTGAGAAGATAATCCCTTATATGAAATGAACTGATGTATAGGATGTTGAGTGCAAGATCTGACTCTTTTTCTCAATGCAATAGGAAGGCCTACGTCATTATCAGTATGATAGTTTTGAATTGTGTTACCTAGAGAATCTGAACTTGGATTAATCGGATTGGACTCTTGAGTTTGCTCAGGAAGTGTAGGAGGTCTTCTTCTGGGACTATTTTCCTCCTTGAATAAACATGTAACTCTTTATTGGAAGTGGTCTGTTTTTGGATTTTTTGAGCGAGTATTAGGGGACCAATCTGAATTTTCTGGGGTGTGGATGGTCAAGTTTGTCTCGGATGAAGGTTCATATGGCTCATTGGATGACTCTTTTTGTAGAGACTCGGTTACCAACTCATTTGGTAGGTTCGGATCTTCAGTTGGAACATCGGGTGTAGGAGTGAAGGTAGGCTCGAGTGTGAAGTAGGCTCGGGTGTATTATTGGACAGCCAAAAACTATTCTTGTGAGTTTCATTTCTCCCCCTGAATGTGGGTATTTTGGTAGTAAGGTTGATTCTCAAAGAAAGTTGCATCTATAGTGACATAGGTTTTCTCAGTAATTGAAGAATATCCTAGAAACAAACATTATAAGGCTTTGGGATCAAGTTTGCTAGTGTTAGGTTGGTGATTATGGACAAAAGCAGTATACCCATATATTTTTAGTTATTCAAAGTTGAGGATAGGATTGATAGGGGTCTGCTATGGTGTTTGAAAATTAATAACTCTAGATGGAATTCTGTTTATGAGATAGATAGGTAGCAGTAAGGATGGCCTCTCTCCAAAAATGACTTGGGACATTCATGGTGTACATAATAGATCGGGCCATCTCCAAAAGGTGTGTTATTTCTTTCAGCAATTTTATTTTGTTGGGTGTATAAACACAAGATCTCTAATGGATTATTCCATGAGTTGTAAGGTACTCACCTAAGGTTGAGTTGAAATAGTATTTGGCATTATCGGTCCTAAGGATCTTGATCTTAGCTTGAAATTGATTTTGGGCAATACTAATGAAAATTTTCAAGATGGTACCTGTATCTTATTTTTGTTTCATTAAATATACCCAAGTAACTCTAGTATGTTCATCAATAAAAGAGAGAAACCATTTGAATCTAGAAATATTATTGACCCAAGAAGGTCCTCAAATATCATTATGAATGATAGAAAAAGGATGAGACATTTTATAACCTTGAATTGGATAATTGTTTTTCACATGTTTAGAAAGTTGATATGCCTCGCATTGAAAGTGTTTGGTGTTTTTTATTATTGAATAAACCATGAAACAACTTTTTCAAATAGAATAAATTGGGATGTCTTAATTTATAATGCCACAACATAATAGCATTTTCTTTATTGGGAATAACAGGAAATGACACACTACTGGCGAAAGGAGTTTGTTCATCAGGATTACTAGGAGTCTTGAGAAGATAGAGTCCACCACACTTCTCAGCATTGCCAATTGTCCTCCCCGATTCTAAGTCTTGAAATTCACAATAGGTAGAAAAAAATTAGTAACACAGTTCATTGCCTTTGTAAGTTTACTAATAGGCAATAGGTTGCATGATAACTTTGGAACCAATAGGATAGATTTTAGAGTCAGATTTTTTGAGATGATGACAGAACCCATTCCTACCACCTTGGATAGAGACCCATCAGCTATCCTTACCATAAATCTCCCAAATATGGAGAGTAAGTATGAAAAAGTGATTTTAAAGCCAATGCGGGATTACCTCTTTGTGCTACCAAACTCGTGCTAATGGTAGGATCATGTTGAAAGGACTTTGGTGCTGCTGTTGAAGAAGTGAACATTTTTTGAAGCAATTCTAACTGATCTTTGCTGAACAGATTGGTCTCTGGTGTAGATGGTGGTGCTATTCCGGCTGAGGTAAAAGACTCTCCTTCTGATGATCCCTTTGGCATTCAATCAGGAGGTTTGTCATGGAGTTTCCAACACTTCTCATGGGTATGACCAGGTCGGCTATAGTGATCATACCAAGGTTGTTCACTTCGCTTCATGCTTGAATCCTGGTTGGAGCGCCCATTTGGAGTAAAATTCCTGGACATTAGGGCTGATCCTTCTGAGTTAGATGAGAGAGGAGGAGGATCATCAACTAACATCACCTTACGACATCCCTTTTCATGTTGTACTTCAGCAAATGCCTCCTCTGTTGAAGGGAAAGGATCTTGAGCCATCACACAACCACCGACTTCATCTAGGTTTCGATTTAGCTCAGCCAAGAAGTCATAAACACGTTCACATTCAAGCTTGCGACGTTGTTTGACAATACACTCGGCACAGGAGTCATCATCATTAATGAATAAGTCAAGTTCCTGCCATTGATCTTGTAGATCTGAAAAGTATTGAGTCACTGAATTTGTACCTTGCTTCATCGCCACCGGAGTTCAAAAATCTTAGAGGCATTTCCAAGGTCAGAATACATTCGACGAGTTGCATCCCATACTTATTTTGCAGTTTTAAAGAATAGATAGTGGTGACTAATTTTTGGTTCCATGGAGTTGATAAGCCAGCAAAAACAGTAGAGTTCTCTGCCGACCAAGTTTTGTAGGTGGGACTGGTCAGTGAAGGAGCAGCAAGTTCACCTATGATGTAGCCGAGTTTACCTTGACCACAAATAACAATCTTGACAGATTGTGCCCACTGCAGGTAGTTTTTTCCATCCAACTTGTGGGCTGTGATGTGAAGGGATGAAAGATCATTGCCGGAGAGAGCATTGATAGAGGAAGAGTTAGGATCCGATTTAGGAGTCTCAACTTGGGACTGGTTAGAGGTTGGAGATTCAGAATTGTCTCTAGCCATGGCAGTGCCGTAGTTCACCATTATAGAGGGATAGGATCAGATTTAGAGCGCTGATAACATAAGGATAATTGAGGGAAAAAGGGTAATTTAGAGAAGGAATAATCTCTATTTTAATGAATTTTACGGTCCTTAGTACACAGTAATTTATAGAGATTTGGGCAGCAGTTCTGTTACAAAAAACTCCCCAAATCTAGGAACATTCAAATTTAAATAACAATCCCTTAAATCAAGGGATGCTGAAAAATTCAAAAAAGGACAGAACAGCTAGCCTAACATTTGAGTAAATCTTTATTAAATAAATCCTAAAAAAACAGGAATTTAAATTGGAAATTTCCACAAAATGTTCAAGGTTGAGACCTCATCTTATAACTACCCGACGGCATTTCTCAAACCAAATGTCTATTATTGTAAGCTTTTTACTTGGTTGTCATCGTCAGCAAAAGGCATCAAAGGCTTAATCGTCTGTTGTTCTTGATATTTCTGAATTTGTGTATTTAATGGCAGGCTGTGAAGGAGGAAGTGATTGTCGACCTTGTTGAACAGTGTCGTTCTTATCTAAAGCGTGTCATGCTTCTGGTGAATAATACTGTGTAAGTGATTGATTAAACTCTGTCTTTTTGTTATATTAAAAGTTAATATTACTGAGAGTTGGCAATTTGCCATTGCTATCCTTTCAGAGATGAGCAGCTTCTTTGTCGGGGATTGGAATTGAATGATACTTTACAGCGTGTACTTCAACTTCATGATGATACCATGAAAGGATCAACTGTTCCAGGAGTGAAAGGAACAGAATCTTCAGCTATGCCTCTTGTGAATGTTAATCATGAGGATGATGAATTGGAAGACAACTTTACCCAGCTAGCTCATAGGTAAAATTTTATATGTTTTTGTTTATGGTAATTAAGATATTATATTAAAATGAAAAAAAAAAATACAATCTAAAATTTGCAGTGATCAACATGAACTCCTATCCTGATAAAGAAGCACCTCCACATGCGCGGACACTACACCCCATCTCTCAATTGGAGCCACTTTATCTCTAGCAAATTTACCCATTGCATCTGCCACCTTGTTGCACTCTCACCCAACCCATTGCATCCTGCACAAGGGAATGAGAGAAGCAAGGTCACAGACCTCTTGGGCATAATCTTGCAGAAACCAATAACCCACTTCGTGCTGCTTGTTTAACTAATAAACTGTCCTCAAGCTATCAGTTTTGAAAACTGCATTTGTCCAACCATTTTCTAATGCCACCTGCACTCCAAGCTTAGTAGCAGACATCTCAAGTTGATCAATATTCAGACCATATCTCTTGGCAATCCTGATCACTAAAGCTTAACTTTTATAATTTTTAGCATCACCTCCACCAGACATACTGCCAGATCTAACTGTCACATCAAAGTTAACCTTTACTGCTCCAACGTCAGGGGGACACCACTTGCCAATAGCACTACACACAATTTTTGTAGAGCTGCACCATTTTTTATCCTACACATCCAAGAACTCCATTGCAGCCTGTCTAGTTACTTGTGCAACTAACACCTTAACTGGTTTTTGCTTACAGAAGACCAGAGCATTTCTAGCCAACCTTATCTACCAACACTGATAGCATAAGTTGTTGCATGCAAACTTCTCCCCATCATCATGCTTCGAGCCTCCAATAATCTTATTCCCAGCAATTGTCCAAAGTTGCATGCTGCATCACCCACTCACATCCCAGCAGCAGATGTTCTACGAACTCCTCAATATTAGCACAGTGAGAGCAGGGGAGCATCTTGACCCAGTACACTTGTACAAAGTGACCCTAGTAGAAAGGAAGTTGTTAAAGGCTTTCCGCATGAAAATATAAGCCAGCTAGAACATGACGCCATAAGCTTTGAGACTCAGTGAGCAAATTCCTAGCTAGCTTGGCAAAGTATACCGGTGTTAAAAACCTATAGGTATCTGAAACCTAAACCACTAGCCTCCTTACTTTATGTAACTTGGTCCAGAGAACACCAATGAATCCCTCTTTCCTCCTCTCCAGACCACCAAAACCTCAAAATTATAAAGAGCAAACTCTTGCAAACAATTTTAGGGATCTTAAACACACTCATTACATACCTTGGCAAAGATTGAGCTATTGCCTCAAGCAACACCTCCTTACCACCATTAGATTGTAGCTTAGCCTTCCAAGCAATAATTCTCCTCCCAATTATCTCCTATAAAACCCTGTAGATACTAGCTTTAGAGGCACCGAAGTCAGTAGGTTATTTCACATAGTTGCCAACATTTTCAATGATATGAACTTGCATCATTGTACCAATTCTCTCTCTCAAAGGGATAGCAGTATTGCTACTAAATACCACACAACTTTTATAAAAATTTACCGTTTGACCTGAGGCTTTGCAATACAGGTTGATACACTACATTACACACTGAAAATTCTCCTCAGTAGCCCCACCAAAGAAAAGTGAGCCATCAACAACAAACATAATTGTCAACATAGGACAAGTTCTCTTGGATTTCAGACCTATATATTTCCCATCCCTCACTGCCCCTGCTGTAATTTTAGCCTGAATACTTCTGAAATCAAGATGAGCAGATAAGCTGACAACGGGTTACCCTGTCTAATTTCCCTACTAGCTGTGAAAACTTCTAAGGATTACCATTCACCAATACACGGTAGGACACAGAAGTAATGCATTTCATAGCCCAGCAAATACAAACCTCATCAAACTCCATTCTCCTTTAGAGCATTTGAAGAAACTGCCAATTAACTTTGTCATATGCCTTAGCAATATCAGTTTTTAAAGCAAACCAACCAACCTTACCGGTCTTTCTTCTCTTCAAGTGGTAAAAAAATTCCTGTGCCATAAGGATGTTTTCTAGAATGTGCCTCTCCTCAAAAATGCACCTTGATGGGAAAAAATTGGTAAATTCTCACAACTATATTTACAGGGAGCAAAACGATAAATAAAGTAGAACAAGAACAAGGAAATAACACAAAGTTTTTTACGTGGGTTACCCCAAAACTTCAACTGGGTAACTCCACAAAGAGTTAATTCATGTCTTCACTATAGTGTTAATAATACAACAATGTTTATCAAAAAACACTCACACTATAAAATTTTTCTCACACTATACATGGTGTGATTTACTTTGCTCCCAATCCATTGGAAGCTTCAAGGCTCTCAACTCAGCTCTCTCACATCTCTCCAACTCTGCCTTGAAGAGATATTGATCTCCAGCTCTCTCTTTTGCTGGGATATCTACATCTTTGCTTTTGAGATGATTTCTCCTCTGCTTCACCATCTCTTTTTATAGAGATCCAAATAGCCAATGTTGACATACTGGATGACATCTTCACGGTTTTGCTTCAACATTTGCTGCTTCAAATGGTTGCTGGTTGCTCCTCTTTTTTTCTTTGGCCAGTGCCAAATTTCTTTCAATTGTGGGCTGCTGTCTTTGCTGACTTTAGCAGCCACAATTCCTGACACACCCTGTATTTCAGATAGCAGATAACCCATCAAAGGTTGAAACTTATTAACCAGTGTCTTAGAAATAACTTTGTATGAGGAGTTATACAAAGTTATAGGTCTCAATTGGGTGGGGCTCTCAGGTTGAGGTACCTTAGGGACCAAGGAGATATTAATTTGATTTACAGCTTCATGCATATGACCATTCTGGAAAAATTTATTCACAGCAAAAAATACATCATCCCCAATAGCATCCCATTGTTTCTGGTAAACATACCAGAGAAACAATCGGGATCAGGTGCTTTCTGTGCTCCCAAACTAAACACAGGCCTTCTAACCTCTTCTTTAGTACTAGCTCTAGTCAATTGCCTATTATCTTTCTCAGTTCATTATCATCGCCACAGATGGGTTCATTATCTTTCTGGGTACTAGCTCTAGTCAATTTTTGCAGATTCTTCATATTTCGAACAACCTCTACTATCCTTTAGGCTTGTTGTTCGGTTAGCAACCCTCCTTTGTAATACAATTTTATGAAAAAAGTTGGCGTTCCTATCCTCAAACTGCAACCAATTTGTCCTTGCTCTCTGCCCCCAATAATCCCTCCTCACCCTTCCAGATATCATTGTATTTCCTTGATTCAAATCTGATCCTGCCACGACCTACTACCTTCTTTCTCAGCCTGTTCCAGTTCATTTTTCAGCTGTGTGAGCTTCACTCCTTTTCCTTGTTTGGTTCTTACTCTAATCAATCAACCTCCTATGGCATTCCTTCAATTTATACATGATGTTAGCCATTCCTTTTACAGCAGAGAATGCCAGTCATCCTTCATTCACCACTTGAGCATATCCCACCCCCTCCATCCATTTCAGCTCAAGCCGAAACTGCATCTTTCTGTTTCCCTAAGATTTTTGCTTGGTACATCATTCATGCATCCTCATACATGCATAAAATATATATTCCTTATTTTCTTTTATGATCTTGTTTCATAAGTTTGCTTTTTTGTGGATTTATATGGGGTTGTTTTTCTGTATGCCAATCACTGGCTACTATCCTTTTTCTTTTGTGAATATATTTGGGTTTTAATATTTTGCCTGTTAACTTACCTGTTTCATTCTAACAAATGAAATGAACTGCCCAATCTCAGGTCGTCAAAAGAGAATTTGCAGAGAAGAAAATCAGCCAACTCTAAGAGTGATCCTGCAATGATGAGCCCACTCCCTCCTCCACCGTCGTATAAAAAGCCAACCTCCATGGATTCTGGTTTGATTGATTATCTGAGTGGTGATACCTACAAATCTAAAGGATTTTCAGAAACACCACGACCTACATCCTATGGGGTGCCTGATCAATCTAACACAAGTTCCAACCTAACAATAACTCCAAATTTGCCTCCCTCTTCCAACGCTGCAAACTCTATCCTGGGACCATTTTTTTATGAACAGCAACCTGTATATGATCAACCAGCTCCTGTTACCAAATCTACGGAGCAACTACCTCCAGCCCCTTGGGATCCTCAGTCTTCTGTCTCTCTTCCTCCCCCGCCTTCGAAATATAACCAGAGACAGCAGTTTTTTGAGCATAAACAATCTTTTCCAAGCGTTGCTGTTCAATCAAGTAGTGGATCTGCTTCCTCTGATGACAGTTTGGTTGGACCGACACAGAATCTGTCACTTGATTCTTCTACTCCCACCAAGCAAACAAAACCAGAAGATGTACTTTTCAAAGACCTTGTTGATTTTGCAAAAGCAAAATCTTCTTCGCCTTCGAAACCCAATAGGTCATTTTGAATTTGGGTTTGAACTGTGGTACAGCCTTTGATGTACCAAACTTCCAGGGTTCCATTAGCTGATGATGAGAATGGCTGCTGTTAAATAAAAATGGGTTGGTTTGTATACTATGTTGTCGTTGTTTTATGTTTCAGTTGAATGGCCTATTGCACATTTTGATGTAATTGATTGTTTGTCTTAGTTATTTGTTTTATTTGATTCTCGGTTTGTCTTTGTTCGGAATGATTGAAGATGCTGTCAACTCTAAGTTATCTATATTTAGGAGGAATTATTTATTGTTATTAGAGTATATTCCATAATAATTTTATTAATTGATAGTTTTATCAAGTATTAAGTAAATATGTTTTTTAAAAAAATAGTTGCATTAATACATTTTATTAAGGCGGAGTACCACATCATCATTTATTTTGAAAGCAATAAATAATTAAGAAATTATCAAAAATAATACTCTTAAAATTTATAATAACAAAACTAGCACTCTAATAACATTAAATGTTCAATTTGAAAGTATAATATTGAATGTTTAATAGTAAATGGGTCTAAATTGTTATCGTTTAATTCTAATTGAATAAGTGTTTAAAAAATATATATATATCAATTATTTTTTTAATTGTGAAATTATAAATTTGAACACAATGGGTGTTATTTTTGTTATTATAAGTTTTGAATGGTATTATTTTTGTTATTTTTTCTAAATAATTTCTCCTATTTTTAGTATTACTCAATAATATAATAGCTCATGGCTTAGAAGTTAGGTCATTAATTTGGGTAGTAGTAAGTAGTAGGAGTAGGAGTAGGAGTAGATGTAGGTTCGATAGGTCTGTTATTAAATTATTTTACAAATCGATCTTATCTTGACGGTTTTAAAAAATTCAAAACCTTAGTCGACCTATAACCCCTAAAAAATCAACTTTCAAGCTGATCTATAATGTCGATTTGAGGGAAGTTGATTTGACAGTTTTAGACCTATAATTTTACTTAAAAATTATTATCATAATAAAAAATACAATAAAAAATGCAAATAATATTTTACCCCTACAAACATTTTTTTTAAAACTAGAGCATATAAGCGTGTTACTATCGGTTATAAAAACTACTATCTTTGCTCATATATAATACTTAATAAATTTAAGGCTATAAATATGTGTCATATATGAATAATATCTCATTATTGATACTTTATGTTTGATGCTTCACTACTCACTCTCTTAAATTTAAAATCATGATTTCACACGCTAAATATTTGTTTAAGACTTTTACATTGTATATTTGTATAATATTAATTAATACTGCATTTTATTTATTTTTTTATAATATTCATTATATAATATTTAAAAAATATATTAATATATAAAAATGTAGGTCGATTCGATTTTATCGATTTTTATTTTTGATAGACCTACAACTGAACCAACAATGTCGGTTTTATAATATTTCGGACCTACCGAACCAACCAACCTCAAAAAAAAAAAAAAAAAAAAAAAAATAGGCTCGATTTGAACCTGAATTTAGATTTGTTGGTCGATTTTTGGAAAGAAAAAAAAAAATGCCCACCTCTTCTAGTAAATAGTATACGCAAGGGGCAAAACTGGGTATGAACTATGAAGTAGTGTGGCAACTGAAAAGTTCAATATTAAAAGAAATAATTTTGAATGTCCAACTAAAATTAATTTTATAATATTATTGCTGATTGGCCCCTCAACTAGTTACTCGGTGGGTTCGAGCTTCTCTAAGCACAGAACAGAAAAGGAACCTCTCAGGTCAAATGTTATCAATTAAATAGAGTACATAAGAATCCAATGGCTCCAAAAAAAAAAATGAAACAACCAGGATATCTCTGCTGTAGGCTTTGGATAACCGCTGAGATTTTTCAATTTCAAAGGAGAAAGGCAAAAATAGCTTGGAGGATTGATTTTGGGTTTGGAGTCTTGCTTAAAGAAAAGGCTGGTGGTGGTGGGATGTTATTCCTCTGTAAAATTGCATCCTTGAGAGGACCCCAACATTCGACCCGATTGAATTTGGGGAAATTAGAATGGAAATAAACCCTAACCATTGAATCCAATAGCAGTGGATGATTTTTGAAAAGCTTTGAATCTCCATGTAGAACAACCTCCAGCACCAAAGGAAGTTCTCTGGAAAATATGTGGTATCTTAATTGAGCAGCTAGCTGAAGCAAGAGATTGGGACCGCTTACTAAACAATGTATATGCAAACACATTTCACCATTCACTCTTTTCCATTCTGCAACCACATCGTCCTTGCTGTACCATCCTTCTAACTGCATTTTTATTATTTTATTATTATTTTTTTTATATATACAGCAATTTTTTGAAATATTAATTATTATTAAATTAATAACCTGGTTGAGCTTTATGACATTGGAGATGGTTAATGTAAGGTTAGCTGTGAAATCACAATGTGATAGGATGTAAGTTCTTGGAATACATGACTTGTTTATCAGCATCTCTTCTTCTTCTTTTTCAATTACGTTTATTACTCTCAGCTTTGAAGTCTCAAATCTTGCTGGTGCTCCCAGAACTACTTTAGCTCCCTATACTTAAATAATAATAAACTAGTTTATTATATATTTATTAGCTACAAACCATCAATTATAATTATAACAATAAGGAAGAAAAACTTACCCCAGAAACAAAGATAGTAGTACTGTAATTAAGCAAGTGTTTGTTACTGTCCTTAATTAAAGAAATGAGAAGAGACTTGGGTCGCTTTAAAGGCATTATAATGGTTTTGTTGAAAAAGAATGAAAAGGAGTAAATGTTCCTCATTTTTGGTGCTGGTAAGAAGGCGGCATTATAATAATACTGACTAGCCATAAAACAACAAATAAACAAGCTCTAGTACGCATCTATGTCCAATGTTCAGCTCTTTCCATTCTTCATCTTTTCCAATAATATTCCATCACCATCTTCTATTAATTTTTTCCTCTTTAATTTCTCGATCGACAACTAGCTAGATTTATGACTACTATAGATAAAACCCCAAAAACAAAAACCATATTTGTGTGTTTGTGGACGTACAGAGACAATAGCTTTGTTCTCCTTCTCGTGGACTGTGGTTCACTGCCCCCAAATCTCTTTCCAACATCTATTTCTCACCACATCTTTTGGACCTCCCTATCACCATTGGAACACGTCATTCCTTCTTTTTCTTTTTAATAAATTGTGGATCGATCAAATATTTTATTTATTTAAGTAATATTATATGTATTAAATTATTGTAAATTAAGTAAATAATGTATTAATTATTAATTAAAAATAAAATTAATAATATGAAATAATAATATGATTGTACTAAAAAAAACATGTTAATTAAATTATTTTATTAATTTTATATGGATTAATATATTTATTAAATTTCAGTAGAAAACTCTTGACCAAAAAAGATTGCAATAGAAAACATTATTGATTTTGTTTAGACTGGGCTGAAAACATCACCTGTGTCCTTTTTATTAGAGGTGAGTATCCCTCCTCCTAAATACCAATAGAACTACAACTACAACTACAACTACGTCCTACTTTTTATTTTATTTTATTTTATTGTGTACATCTACCTCCAATTCTTACAAGTTATAATTACAAGCCCATCCAATCCCTTATAAACTTCCCACCTTCGTCTTAACATGTGATCAAATACGAGCATTACGCAAATTTGAATTTCAATTGTAAAGTAAAACGAAGGATACTCGATCAAGTGGTAGCCACGTTCAAAAATTGAAGTATAATTAAAGAAGAGTGATGGTACCTAGATACTTGGAAGTACGTCAGCTACATTTATTAATATATAATTAAATTAGTCTACAAAAAAATATATTACTGGACTTCACAAAATTAAATTAATAATATATTTTACTACACTATTCTTTACATGGTACTCAAAAAATATCTACTAATTTTCAAAGTTATTACATCATCTACATTTTTATTAACTTTAACGCTTAAAATATTTGTTTCATTAAATGAAAGATAACTATTATTTTTTTTTTACCAAAAAATACAATATATTTAAATTCCGTTAGCTATTCCTTAATTTATACATATTGCTCATAATATATTAAAATTTAAAGTTAATATTCCTTCAACAACAATATATTTTTCTTTTTCTTTTTTTTATAAAATATTTTTTTCCATTATTGTTAAAGTTATTTGTCATACAATATAAAACAAAAAAAAAATTTCTTTTTAGTAAAAAAAAATTATTTAATATATTTTGAGTAATTATCAATAACTAAATGGCACAATTAAATAACTATAATAATAGTGGTGAACTCCCAAATTCTAAATTACCAATAGAGGTGTACCTGACACACACACACACACACACACACAAAAACTCCCTTTCTACCACAATTTGAACACTTAACATCATTTTTGGTATTACAAAATGATAACAAAAATAGTAAGGTCTTCTTTTGGTCTCACAAAAACTAGAATCATTCATGCTCCATTTTGAAAACAGTGATGTCCATTTAAGTCCCATTTTGGCCCTAAAATTTTTCTTGTGCATGTATCTGGCCCACTAACATATGCAAAACAGTTTTAGATATATGTTAGTAGATGCAATTTTCTTATTAAGAACATTCTTCAGACTAGACTTAAGGCTTTAGTTCTTAGGCCTACCATGTCGGTTCTTCATAAATGTAAAGTGCCTGTTACAATCTTTGTATTCAACAATGTTAAATTCAAATTTTATTTCGACAAAAGCATGTAAAATACAATTAAACCACTACAAATACACCCGAATGTAAGGAGGAAAAATAAAAATGGACTTGCAAGCAATGCTCATTGTGCAAATAGCTTTATTATTTTTATTTTTTATTTTTCCCCTTTCCATGGTATACCAATCAGCATGGAAAACTCAAGTATAGACGAGGTTCCCATTTACTTTAACATGTTTCTTTCATAAAATAAGAAAAATATTGCATATTTTTTTACATACACAATAGCACCGAGTCAAAGGAAAATAGTATAAATAATGTGAATATCTCCTCTCAAAGCAAACAGTATAAATAAACTGAAGGAAAATAATATAAACAGAATCTTACCTAGGCTACTATCAACTTGCAAAGCATTTTTAGAATCCATTAACAATTCCTTCAAGATTCTTGTAGCAACTAAGCTAATGATCGATTTGAAAATTTAATGGGACAGCTAAACTTTCTAGTTCGAAACAAAGGTTGGATATCGCAAGAGTGAATTACTCTGTCTTCCTCTCTTGAAGGAGAATGCTATTCTACATTCTTTTTTTTCTTTGCTTTCCTTTGAAGCTTAAAAACTTTTCTTTTTAATTTTTAAACTCTATTAATTGACTAACGTGCCCACATATAATTTTTTCAATTTCATAATCCCCACCTCCACATGTCACTTTTATTTATTTTAACAAAAAATTAACCAAAAAGGATACAGAAAGACTGATGACGTACTACTTTTAAAAGATAATAAACTTCAAGAATACCATATAAATTAAAGTGTACTACTTAGCCAAAGCTAATGACCAATCTAGCACTCCACCCATCCCAAAATAGCATATTAACTTATACACAAGTGTATATTTAGTTTATATACATATGTTATATGTACATATTATATACAACTAACATGCTATTTTAATATCAATTCAATTATGAGGCGCGGAATCAGTTTGCTACTTTGCAATTGAAATGCAATAATCAATCCAAAAAACCACCATCATGACGTATTTACAAACATATGCAGTGGTCTCCAAAAAACGTGGATAGAAAACAAAAGTCAAGAAACAAAGTCACTTCCAATATATCTCTGCAACTTATTGCTTCCTGTGCTTGGACGCTAAGGGCGGTCCACATCAAGTGCAGAGTTATTTGCTTTGGTCAAAAAATGCTTAGGAAAGGACTTCAATTTACCAAGTTGATTATTCAAACTAATTTGCAATACATGCGGTGAGAGTATGTCTGGCCTTTCAACAACATTCACTGCCGAGCTTGCTGCAAACCTAATCTGTTGAAAATAGGAAACAAGGTGAGACGAAAGCAGAATATATAATTAGAATTAATGTATAGTCATGGAGGGTATTATTAGTAAATGTGAAATTATTATATAGGAAATGAATTTGCATGATAAAAATCATTACATCGTTCCAGTGTTAAGGTAGAATTAATGAATAGCAACATAAAATTAACAAATTAGACATGTTAATGGCGAATTTGGAGGCAATACTGACAATTGAACAAAATCAAGAAATTAACACAAAAAAGAAAACCTCCAAGCACAACACCAATTTGAGTGCACTCTTTACCTAAATGTTTCATAAGTATTTATATCCATAAATATTTGCGCTCAAAAAAGTGTGCGCCAAATGCCCTTCAGTCATTTCACATGAAAAAAGTAAGTTGTCAACAAGTGTAAGCATGGGGAGCTCATAGGCACCCAAGCGCCACCCTATTTTTTCTGTTAGTGCAAGAATACTGCAGAACAATTGGCTCCATATGTCGCTCAAAACTGGATCGCTGCACCAAAGGGGGCAATCTCCAAAATACCAGACTGGGTGCCAAGCCAAAATGGAAAAACCCAAGACCCAAAATCTACAGGCCTCCCTTGCTCAATGCACACTGGATTCAACTTTTGACGCCCAATTGCCCCCAATGAGGCGCCCAATTCCCCTACATCGATTGGCATCACCAACTCACAATTCTCCAACTTGATGCTAATATTTGGCACATCACTTCCATGGGGTGGTACCCCAACCATCAAATATTAAGGGATGGTCACCTAGACCAAAGTTTGATATCTCATATACTTTTTCAAGGGAAGCGATTTTGTTACCGTAATTGCCGGTTGTCACCCATGCGAATATTCTGTTCAGTCATCTTATAAAGTGCAATTTCACACATCTACATCCTATGTGCAGTGATGAAATTAAGGATTCTTGGTCAAGATTGTCATGATGCACCATGACCCGCTTTTGCTCAAACTTGAGTTGAAGAGCAAACATTTCAACCACATAGCTTCCTTCAAACTTTCATTGCAGCAACTCAGTAGAAGATAATCACCAACTCCCTATCAATTATAATGTTGTTTTCTAACTCACCATATTTCCTCCAATGCTAAACAAGTAACCCATGATTGATCATTTGTCATAATCACTGACAAAGTTGGAATCCACAAAGTCCAACACTCCACTCCTCGTAATGGTCATGGAGTAGATTAAATGGCCATAGAGTCGATTAACTCTAGTAGTATTTCTAAGATACCTCAAACACTCACTTCACCAAACTCGCACAACAAGATATGACTTAGTGCAAAATCATCAAATACATGACGCTACTTACCGTACTTGCATATGGCATTTTTTTTCTCCATCTTCCCTCTCAACATCCAATGATAGAGAGTTCGATGCTGATAACTTCAAATGTTCAGCTATAGAAGATGACACTGGATTAGCATTCAACATATTAAACCTTCCACGAAATTTCTCACAATACCCTTTTGGGAAACAAATAACTTGCCATGTTCTCTTTATCTTAAGATTTTCATCATCAATATCTTCTTGGCACACCCAAGGTTTCTCATTTCAAATTTTGAGTCAAGTTTACTCTCTAACTTTATAATTTGAGAAAGATTACAACTATCAACATAAAGCAATAAATAAATTGTTGACACGCTAATTGTACATCTTAAATACACACAATTGTCATGCTTTTTGCTTTTGAACCAATTTTCAACACAAAATGATAGAACCTCTTATACCAACATCTTGTAGATTGTTTTATGCAATAAATAGACTTTGAGAGAGAGACGTGCCAACTTTTGCCTTTCATGACAAACCAAGGGGTTGCTTCATGAAAATTTACTCATCAAGGTAACAATGCAAAAAAAAAACAATTTTTACACTCAATTTGTCAAATTTCATATCATTATGTATAACAAAAGACAATAATAATCTAATAAAATTATGTTTTAACGAATAATTTTTTTTTTTGGTAAAGTCAATGCCTTCTTTTTAAAAGAAACCCTTGGCAATAATCTAGTCTTCTATCTTGCTAGCTCGACATTTAACACATGTTCCTTCAATTTGTAGACCTATTTGTTGCCTACAACTTTCGACCCTTCAAAGAACTAGTATCCACATCTTACTCTTTTATGGAAAACTCATTTCTTCCTCAATGACCTTCTGCGATTTATCGGCATCTTTCATACTCATTGTTTCCTCAATTGAACTTGGTTTAAGTTCAAAATATTCAGCTCCAAACTCAATGCATAGGCAATGAGGTTTAACCTCTAGTCTTGCAATGACTTCATTTCATATCAATTAAGTAGTCTTATAACTGCCAAGGTGGCCCAATTTTTGTACTAAAAATTTACATCTCTATGCCATTTTAATCAATAGGAGGCTCTTCAACATCAAGCCTCTCTTAAGATTGCTTATGCCCGTCCATGAGTTGATTATTAATCACCAATGGCTCTATTTCAAAATTAACAAGCCCAACTTCCCTCGTCTCACATGTATATACGCAACACAACCAACTACTCTCAAATGATCATACTTCACCAGTTTGCTAAGCATTATGATAGTATTAGAGACTTCATAATTGAAAAAATAATAATTATTCAATTATTTTGGGCTTATATATCCACGCACAAAATGATATTTTCCTTTGAAAGAAGCAAAATACTCTAAAAGCTCTTTAAAAGGAAGCCTGGTGTCACAATCTTCATCACCCAACACACCAATTGCATAGTGTGCTAAGTGAATTACATGTGGGCTAGAGAATGTGCTATGAGGGCACAACAATGTCTCCTTGGGACATGGACTTTAAGTAAAAAATTCAATATTGCGCATTACTCCCAAGCGAAACAATGCATGAGAAGGAATGTCTGTCCAACAATTTACACAATGTGGGCTTGGTAATGTAGCTTCGTGGGCATTGTGTATCAACGAGTGGAGGCATGCTAGTGAAGCAGAGTTTCTTTATGAAAGGCATATTGTAAGTGTGGCAACATTCATGATGGTTTCTTGTGTTTCTTGTGGAGATGTGCATTGACTAAGGGTTCATCCAAGAAAAAAGGGTTTGTATGCTTTTAAACGCGGAAGTGAGCGACACCAGAAGCCATCATGTATGGACATTGCAAGTGTGGTAACACTCATAATGGTTTCTCGTGGGGATGTGCATTGACTAAGGGTTCATCCAAGCAAAAAGGATTTGTATGCTTTTAAAAGCGGAAGTCAACAACACCAAAAGCCATCATGTGTGGACTTTGGATCCAAGAATTGCTCATTCATGTAATATGCAAGTTGGGTCAATGGAACTTGCTAGCATGTAAGACACGCTTCCTTGGAAGACTTAAAGACAAGTAGCTTGAGTATAAACACGCCAAGGAGAATCAACCATATATGAATGAAGGATGCAAGATGTGGTTGGCCTTTGAGCAATGAGTTAGTCATTAATGTCAAATTGCTTATTTGATGGCTTGTATGAATATACCTGACAAGATGAATGGGAAGTTCACTAAGTATGAGTACATCGTTGTACTACTTACTAGCCATAAACGTGTGACACTTGCACGATTAGGTGATCAATTATATAGAATGTTGAGGCACTTACAATATCTTTGTTTGGTGGTGAGGTCGTACTTTTCATATGACACCTTACAAAGAATGATTTGTAGACTACAAACAAATGGATAGTGGTATTGTTCACATGGGAAAAAGTCATCCTTGCAATGTTTCAAGTAGTTGTACAGTGAGACTATGACTTCATGATGGCTTTATTTTTGTGATGTAGAATGTGAGACATGTGCCAGGGTTGAAAGACTTGATCATCTTAAAAACATTGAACAACATGACTTTTAGCTATAAAGGTGAGTATGAACAATTGAAGGTGTGTAGGGATTCTTTAGTATATTTCAAAGTTGTACAACGACATTGATTATTATTGAGATGCTTTCTAGGAACCAATGTTGTTTCGGTAAGCCACACAGAAGCAAGTGTCTACTTTTGGCATAAAAGGTTGGAACATACGAGTGTAGGATAATTCAAAGAACCATCGAAGAGGAAAATTTTTGGCAACTGTAAGCTTAACAAATTATCCTTTCGTGATCGTTGTGTTTGGTAAGATGAAAAATATTAAGTTCACACCGGCAAAGTCCAAAGGATATGACATATTTGACTACATGCATTTGGACTTGTGAGGATCGAAAATAACATCATCAATGGGCTGGCAACATACATTCTAACTATAATTGATGATTTCTCTATAAAATTTTGGACTTATTTATTGAAGAATAAGGATGAAATATTTGATATATTTGTTCAATATAAAGCAATTGTTGAGAACCAAACCGAAAATAAGGTGAAATGTTTGAGAACTAATAATGGTTGCAGTCAATGAAGCTTTCAAAAAGATTTGTAAGGAGAATGAGATTACAAAGCACACGAGCATTCAAGGAAATCCTCAACAAAGTAGTTTGACATAAAGGATGAATAGGATTCTCTTGATGAGAGTGAGATGTATGTTTTTTAATGCAAACATGCACAAGGACAAGATCCAAATGAAGAAAAGCAAATATGTGCTTTTATTCATAGCAATGAATACAAGGAGATGAGAAAAGCTAATCTACTAAAGAAGGGCTCTTGTAAAAGTATATCCTCCCCGGTGGAAACAAAGTAGATTGCCTTGAAGACTTTGGCATAGAGAGAGAGGAGAGAGAAGCGAACCTTGCTTGCTTTATCACCCAATTTGTAAATAAGGTTATGTGCTTGGGCTTATTTTTGCTTATTACCTTGTTTATAGGCGTAGTGTCACTCAACTTCAAGTCGTAGGAAGATGTATGGCTTGGTGTAATGGTCCTCGAGTTCGCGCATTGAGAATTGACTATTTGGCACCAAGATTCTCTAAGCCTAGGCCATCCTATCGCTGGATCCATGTTTACAGAACTTTGATGCTTCTTGAGAAATACAAATGCAAACTACTATCAAATGAGTCGTGAGCGCATACAACTTTATTATTGTTTCTCGACATCAAGGTTATTCAATTAATATGCCCAACCCATCATAAGGTTCCTCAACCGAAACTTATCCACTACTAAAGGCCCCTTTGTGTATTTCGCCTTATTCAGACCATTCTTTTCAAAATTTCCTTTCTTGTTATACAAGAAGCATCTCAATCTTTTTTTTCTACCAAACTCGACTCCAAACCCTTTGACATATCCATTCAATACCCAAATAATTGTTTCTTCACATGGAACATTTGATGCATGGTTTTTTTATATACCTCATCCAACTTCTTCCATAACGACTTCAACGTCTTTGCACTTTGCACTTCCCAAAACACATCATTGTGCAAATGCAAGTAATAGACATATATGCAGTCAATAGCAATTCTTTTTTTTTTTTTTTTTATATTTCGAAAAAACCTACAGGTACTTCAAAATATCCTCTAATATTTGTCACTTTTTCTTGTACCAGCACACTCTTTATTTTGCTCTTCCAAATATAAAAGTGACCGAAGTCATTTTACATCTCAATTTCCATTGTACTCATGTTCAACACAATGGGTCAATTCTAGAACACGACCAAAACACAACAGTACCACCGAAATTCATACAACTATGAAATTTTGCAATACTTGTTATGACAAAACTTGGGGTTGACCATATATAATGCTATAATTTGGTACTTGAATCTCATAGAACCATAAATCAATAAATTTACATATACCAGAAATTTAGGGTGTAAAAATCAAATTAAGCAATAGAATATATATATATATATATACACAATGTTTTAAAAGGCATGTTCTAGTCTCAATGCGTACTCCTTCTATTGAGGCGAGACGTAAGTCTTGAGACGATATAAGGCTTCAAATTAAAACGATATTAAAAAAAACTTTTAAATAAACAATAAAAACTATAAATTATGACAAAATAACATCATAATGATCTTACATAGTTCATAATATAGCAATTCAATCACTACTAAAACATAAAAAAGATATTAATAAAGTTCATCAAAAATCTAGCAGCCTAATATTGAATTAAGATATCTCTTGTATTTAGAGTCCATCATCATCATCATCATATTCTTCATTCTTATTCCTACCATCACAAGTATTATTATCATTCTTATTCTAATCATCATCAAAAGGATAGTTACCATAATCACCAAAAGAATTATCATTATCATATTGTCATGACCACCATATTCATCAAGTAATTAATTTCATCTCTTTTCTCAAGTATACTATCCTTTAATCCAATTTCTTTATGATTCAAACTTTTACCTTCAGCAAAGAAGAACATAATTGCTTATGTTTTTTTAAAAACTGCTTGTTGGAAGGAACATGAAGTTGCTTAAAGAAAAAAAAACCGAGAAAAACAAGACAAAAGGCAAAGGAAGATTCCAAGTAAGAATTAGTGTTTTTGCTTACACTTTCACTTTGTTGGTAGTCTTATTAATTTTTTTAACTTCTATTTTCCTTGCTCGAGCCAAAATATTGATGGGCTGCATTTAGGAGTCCAAGTAGAGCTTTAATTTATATTCTAGCCTACTAATTTTTCTTTTCCTGGTACTAAATAGAGGCTATACACATCAATAGCCTCGGTGAGTGAAAAAAGCTTAAAAAAAGGCTACGAAAAGCGTACAATTTTTTTGCCCTACCGAAAAAATAGCCCTAAAGCGAGGCTTGAGGCTAGCCTCACATTTTTTGAAACCATGTGTGTGTGTGTGTGTGTGTGTGTGTGTGTGTGTGTGTGTGTGTGTATATATATATATAAAAGATAGATGGAACGTACCGACTGAGAAGCTATCTTCAACATATATTTTGCAAGAGGCACAATGCAAAACCTATTGCGTAAGTAAATTTAAGACAACAAAATGGTTAGCACAGAAAAGAAACATTGACTGAGATAGGGAAGTGTTTTAATTTCAGTGGCATATACAACTTTCTGAATAGTATCATTTTTTTAAAAAATAAAAAATATAAATACAGCATAAAAAAAGAGAAAAGAAAGAACTAACATTCCTCGGCCGCCGGCAAGAGCTTCTTCAGATGGGTCTCTCCATTCTTCAATGCTGAATCATCAAGATTAGATTAGAAAGGTAAATTTCGGTATTCAACAAACACAAACGTACGAATAATATTAAAACCGAGATATGTAATGAGAGAGAAATTACACCCAGCCGTAACGACGGTCAAATAATAAGAGCCTAGAAGCTCCCGAAGAGGAAAAGGAGCTTCCCATGGCGATGGTATTGGTAGAGACTTTATCAGAGCTTGTTGTTGAGTCCATATCTCGCTTGGTACTCAGATTCAATGATTTAGGGATTGTCGCATTGAGCATTCAAATGTTGTAATTGGGAATTTTGGAGTTTAAGTTAAAATGTGAAAATTCTAACGCCATTCACATTTGGACTCACTACATACTCCACGCTCTATGATATTTTTAACAGGGGCGGTGGGGTGCCTTTTTCGCATTATCACCTAATTTTATTCATCTCCAAATTATTAAAAATTTATTTTTTATACTAAAATACACGGTACAACAATCATGTAAAAAAAATTGAACAAAAAAAAATTATATAAAATTAAGGCTTAAGTGAAGAATATTATTGTCATTTTAAACCTCAAAATGTAAATAAATAGAAATAAAAAAAGGGTGTTAACGTTTAAAGTTATCTTCAACTTCACTTCTTGCTTTATTCTCTTTTTCTTCCAATTTTATTTTAATTTTGACTAATAATATATATCATATCAAAACTGTTGATTTTCCTACAAATATCACACGATTTTAAACTAGCTTCAATAATGATAATTTAGAAACACATTTTAATATATAAAAAAGGGGCCAATTTTAACTCTTTTTAATTTCACTCCATATAATAATAATAATAATAATATATTAGTTTGAATTATTAGTGACCAATGAATAGTTCTTATTTCATAAATATGTTAAACACAATAAAATAATATGATAGAGTTAACTATAATTTCCTTATTTTTTATCTATTTTACATTTTATTTTTCTAATTATTTGTACGATTTAAGTCTTGTAATTCATTTAAAAAGACATAAATGTTTAAAAATTTAGAAGATTAAATCATAATAATAAAAAAATCATTTCAACATGTTAATTATTACTATTGTCAATGAATATTAATCTAATTTTAAATTTAGATTCAAATATTAATTGAAAAATTAATTGATCAAATATTATGGAAAATAAATAAATGATAAAAATGTAGAATTTGTAAAAATAAAGTATTATTTTACCTCATTGTTATTTAATATGATAACAAGATATAAAAATGACTTGATACTCAACAAATGAATTGAGCAATTATTTTTTATTTAAAATAATATATTTTAGTTGATTAATATGTAAACACCACATAAATGCAATAGATTAAATATGATTTAATACGTTTATTAAATAGGCTAAAACAGAGCATGATAACATAAGCAATTTGCCACCATACCCTCGTGCGGGTTTGCTGCTTCAGTATTATCCACAAAAAAAAAATTTGGTACCATTTTTTATTTTCATTATTAATTAATATTTTAATAATATTTATATTTAAAAAAAATATCAATTTAGTACAATTTTTACATGTAACCATCACATGCAAATATGCAATTTTAATGAAGGATATTTTTGGCATTTTCATATCTTCATTCTCTTACAACAAAAGCAATATTTTTAGTCATTTTTGACATTTTCAACCAATTTTTTCCGTTTCTTCAATCCACTATAATAAAAAAATATTTTTCAACCGTTTTTAGCATTTTTAGTTAGTTTTTTTTTTTTTATCTATTTTCTCCTCTACAACAAAAACATAATTTTTAGTCATTTTTTACATTTTCAACTTTTTTTTTTCCTTCCCTCCTCTACATTTTATATGATTTATACTCTACAAATAATATATTACCATAATTTGTGATACTTGTTTGATATATTCAAATTATAAAAAAATAAATAACTAATTTTAACTAACTATGAAAGTGCAAAATAAACAAGAAAAAAAGAGAAAAAGGTAATTATAAGCTAGACATTGGAAACAATTAAATGATTTTAGCCAACTATAAAAATCAGTAATATTATGCTTTTATTTTTGTTCAACCCATTATGTATTTTTCACTTAGTAAAGAAGACTGAAAATTTTATTAATATTTTTGTGATCAAAAACTGTATTTTATAAACAAAATTTATCATACAAGAACACATTAAATAGATATTGGCCAACTAAGGTAATACATTATTTATGAAGTATGAATCAGCTAGGGAGAAAAGAGACAAAAAAAAAATTGGCTAAAAATACCAAAAATGACTAAAAAATATTATTTTTATTGTAGGAAAGAAACAAACAAAAATGCCAATAATATCGTTTATTAAAATTACATGTATTAGTCACATATAAAAATTGCATTAAATTGATATTTTTTTTTAAATGTGGCTATCACTGAAGTACTAATTAATATTAAAAATAAAAAAAATATCAAAAATAAAATTACAGTACTACAAAGTTGCAAACCCTATCATTCATTTATTATGAATACATGAGTTCATCTACTCTTGTTTGAAAAGCTTAAAGAATAATTAATTAATAATATATAAAAATTATATTTTTTGAATAACACAAATAAATACTAAAAATTAATAATACAAAATGGTAGATATATACTCTATATTAATTAGTATATGACTCGGATGATTGTGCATATTTAATATTTATGTTAAAGATGGCACTTAAATTTTATATTTATTTTTTATAATAATTTAATTTTATAGTTATTTAAAAATAGACGCATAAGAACAAATAACTCTTTTTTATATTTTTAGTTATTTTTTAATATTTTATTTAATATTTTTTTCAATTTTTTTATTACAGTTTATTCAAGTTAAAATAATCTATATTTAATACAATTGAAAATTTTAAAATAAAATGAAAAATAAATTGACTTTGTCTTTATTCAGTCATTTTTTAATAACAATATGACTAAAATATTAAAAAAAAAAAAAATACAAGACCTAAATTACATTTTTATAATAAATATGAGAGCATGGCGGTATTTTTCTCGTAATTTTATTTCAAATATTCTTATTAGTATTAAAAAAAAGGGAACAAATGTTTTATTTAATACCAAAATTATTATTTTTGTGTAATTTACTTCTCTCTTCTTTTTTTTTTTTTTTTTTGTCAATTTATTACCAAAATTTACTCACTTTGTTTCAAATTAGTATTTCACTACCGTAAATTAATTTGTGTGATTCACCGATAAGGATATTTTAGTAATTTTAAATTCATAATTTGAGAAAAATATGAAAATCGAAAACATAAAGTCAAAACCAAATCTTTCTTAGCTCTAATTGAACTTTCCCCTCAACTGTAGCTCAAGCTGGCAACCACAGTCGTGCCCCACTCCAGCCCATCTCCAATTGACTCCAATGCGAACAAAGCTAGCAACTCCACACACGCGATCCTGCGACTACTGCACAGTGCCATCATGAAGGGGGATTTTGTGTAAAATAGGCTATCTAATATGCAAAATTTAAGAAATGGCTATTTTGTACTAAACTTTAAAAAGATACCATTTGTATTTGGTTAAATAAGTTAACGGTAATTAACTTTTTAACTATTTTTTTTTTTTTTTTTTCAGAAAATAGAAAGTAAATAATCTCTCTTAGTTGCTATGTTTTCATTTCTATCATGAATGAAGACTTTCTCTTTCATCATTTACAACCTAAACAAAATCTACCATATTTTAACACTTTCTTTCTCACATTTTAAAGGTTTAAATTTAGAGATATTATATTTTTGGATTGTTAAAAAGTACGTTAAAATATATCAAGTTTTATTGATTAGAAAGAGAAAACTGAAATTTTTTTAGTTTAATTTCAAAATCAAGATTTACTTTTAAATTACATTATTTGTGTAAAATTTTTGTTTTTTATATTAATGGTATTTATTGTTCAAGTTTTTTTTTTTTTTTTGTCGTAATAAATGAATATTCTACAATCTAATTCTTCGTCAATTTTATTTTTTAATGATAATTTTTTGTTAAGGTTTATTTTAATAATAAGCAAAAAAATCAACCATGATATACAAATTGATTAAAATTGACCAAAATTGATCAAAATTAACATAATATACAAAAATTGACCAAAATAAAGCAAATCTTAACATATATATGAAATAAATCACATATACCAAAAAACTATCATAATTGAGTAAAGTTATTCAGATTTGACCATTAATGACTAAAATCAACTATAATATATTGAAATCAATCATAGTATACGATTTTCTTTCTAATTATAACGTAATATAATAAAATGAATCAATTTACATTAATAGACCAAAATATATCAAAATAAACTAAAAATTAATAAAGCATAATTATCAGCACAACATGTATAAGGTATAACACAATAAATCAAAAATTGATAAAATATACAAAAAAATTCACCACAATATACCACCAAAATTGAATAAAAAAATACTAAAAGTAACCAAATTATAATACAACATACCAAAATCAACTACAATATATCGAAATTGATCATAATATACCAAAATTATTCAAAATATATTGTAATAGGACAGAATAAACTAATTTACCATAATCGACTGAAATATATCAAAATAGACCAAAATTAAATAGTAAAATAAATACACTATATACAACCAAAATCTACCAAACTCAAACCAAATCCTATAGACTTAACTATTTATGATTAAAATAATATAAATTATATTAATGATTATCAAATCTATCATTATTATGGTATGGTGGTAGATTTGGTGATCAAATACAAAGAAAAATATTTTATACCGAGATCTATATGTTATACCAATATTTTATATGGCACTAGGCCATTTTTTTTTAGGTATATACTATAATTTTAAATTAATTTTTTTATATTCATATATTAATATCCTTTGATTATTACTTGTAAAATTATAGGTTGATTTTATTAATATGTATTAATGAGGATGATTAATAAAATTGAAGTATTTATATAGAGTAAAGCAAAAATTGAACAAAATCAATCACAATATATCAAAATATATTATAATTGACCACAATATATTAAAATATACCCAAAAAATTGACAATATAGAAGAAAATAAACCAAATATAACCCAAAACCACCAAACTTGAACAAATTCCTTTAGACTTGACTATTAATACTTCAAATAGACTAAATGATATTAATTATCACTAAATTCTTTATTATTATTATTATTATTATTATTATTATTATATAATTAGTTTTATCTTTTAAAGTACATACTCTAAGTTTAAATTAATTATTCTTTATATCCATATATTGCTATATTCATATCATCGATTGTTACTTGTTAAAATATAAATTGAATTATGTAAAGTAAATTAAAGATTGAATAAAATCGATCACAATATACCGTAATATATCAAAATAGACCATATAGAAGAAAATAGATCACATAACTTGGAATTAAATTATTATATATATTAAATTTTTATATTCTTTGTTTATTACTTGTACATTAATGAGTTTAATTTATTAATAAGTTTGTATATATGCATTAGTCATATAATAAGTTCGTATTTTGTCTTGATGAAATAATATTTACAAATTATTTAGATGAATTTACAAATTAAAGATGCAATGATAAGGATAAGAAAGTGAATTAAGCATAATAACCTTAAAAATAAGTTGTTTGAAAAGTTGAAGATTAATAAGTACAAATATGAATTGTATAAAATTATCTGTTACTACCTACTATTTTAATAAGAGATAACGAAAATCAAGAAGAGTTTGTGAATCTTCATGTTAAATTAATCATAGCAAAACTGTCTTACATGTCACAAAATATAAGATATGATGTGTAGATATAGGTCAATCTATTTGCTATAACAATGTTCTAAATATTGAATTAATTATTTGAGCAATGTTCATGCCCAAGATAATGGAAATATTGATTGATGTTTAAATTCAACTAAAATTCACAAGAATGTTAGTATGAATGTTTGAATGTTGGTATGATAAGCTTGTTAATTTAATATCAGAGTATTAATTAGAAGATAATTTTATTAACTGACATGTAAAGCAAAATATGATTTTATTAAGATCAATTGAGAATAATGCAACTAATATATTTCAAAATTGTATAAAGTTTATCAAATAATAAATTTAATTATTTATCAAAAATTAACAAAATAACGTTATAAAACATGATGATTTAAACATATCTATCAAAATTTTAAGATTATACATAAAAATATTATAACAATTGGATTCTAATATATATAATCAACAACCTTATCTTTACTTTAAACTTTCAATTGCTATCATGCAAATCAAATGTCTATACAAACTTTTATTAAGATGACAAATTAACAATTTTTTTTTTTTTGTAAATAAGCAATTAAAAGTAAAATATAATAAAGTATGCTAACATATATTAGAATATACACAAAATACACTAAAATATAACAAAATAGATCGTCTTCATCAAGATTTATGTAGAATTATAAATTGAATTAAAATTAATTTACTATCTATATTTAGATAATTATTCTTTCAAGTATCTTTTCATTATTGTAGTATTTTCTTCTCAACGCAATCACACTTTTCTTTCTAATATATCATTCTTCTCAATAGATTCAATACATTTAGTAAACAAACAAAATCAATCATATCAAAATATGACAAAATATAACAGCATATATTAAATTATAATAACAAATATTAAAATAGACCAAACTCCACCTAAATTAATTACAAATTGCATATTAATAATATTAATTACTTAACTTTTATGAATTTAATTTCGTAAATTTAGTAATAAAACTCATGCAAAACAAAAGGATTTGGTAACACTAGGCACCTAATCAAATACACAAAAAGACTTTGCAAAATTCCTGAAATTGTTTAACATAGACACATAGAAACTATGAATGCTAATTTTCAAAGTGCACTATAGTATATTAAGCAGCTAATTTATATACTTATTAAACAGTAAGAAAGACAAAGAGAAGTAGGAAACTTTCGATGCATCCAATCCATGATAATCAATCAACTCTTAATTTTGCCAAATTGTAGGTGAAAGCTTCAACACATTTATTTAAATTAAAAACTTATTGAAAAATTTATAATAACACTTTTGAATGGTTAAGAAGTACAAAACTTTATGATAGGATAGAGCACAATTTTTTTTTTAATTTTAAAAAGAGCACTAAAGTCTCATTTTTTTATTAATAAAAAAAAAAACATACTCACACACATGAGTGGTATTCAAACTTTCAGTTCTTGGTAGGAGAATTAAAAGTCTTACTACCTGAACCACAAGAGCCCACTTATATACATTACCTATTGCTAAAAAGCCAAAATAAAAAATGATATAAGAAATTCGATCAAAAAATATTATAATATACCAAAATAAACAACAATATACTGTAATATAGCAGAATAGACCAAATATCAAAATATAAAAAAATTGACCGGTAGAACAAGTACACAAGACACGATCGAAATCTACAGAACTCAAATAAAGTGGTTTAGACTAACTATTAATGACTAAAACATTACCTATTCCTAAAGGGTTTGAATCTGCTGAGCTTTGCTAAACTTTTAATCTTTACATTTAAAATCAAAAAATGTCAATCTAATGAACCACAAGTTACCACGTCCTATTTTAGGATATACCTCTTGTTTATCTTCCGGTTGAACTTCTTTCTTTTTGGTTGTTCCTTGCTCAAACTTCGAGTTACTTTTCTTGAATATGGTTAAGAACTTCTAACTCCTTACCTCCTTTCGAAAATTGCTTTGATTTCGTAAATTTTCTTGTTGTCAAATGATGATTTCATTCTGAGTTAACAAAGTTCAGGAAAAATAAAATAACAAACGGTTTAGGCCAAATATTCTTGTCTCTGATCTCTGTAAAAAAATATTAAAAATCTATTGTCTCTGATGATCAAAACTAAGAGTAGAATTTTTTCAGGTAAGGAATTAAATGGTCTGAAACTCAAGTGTAGGACTTCCATCTCACACAGAGTAATTTGCCCTCAGGATATCCTTTTAATATTCTCTATCTCCATTTTTATCCAATTCAGCAGATGAATTAATCTTTCATTTGATCTAATTCTATACTAAAAACATACTTGATAATATTAACTAGCAAAAAAAGAAACACTTAAGATTATTGATTAACTATTTGGCATTAAACTTCTACAAAATAATAAAAGAAGTGAAACATGGATAATTGAGCAGACAGGGAAAACAATGGGGTTTTTTATTTTTTTTGATAATTGGGAAAACAAGTGGGGTTCAGATTTGGGAAAGAGAGGAATTCGAAGTTAAACTGTTGGTAATGTAAATGCTAACAAAATAAATTTTAAAAAATCACGTGGCAATTTGTGGGACATTAGATTAGTTATTTTTTAATATTAACGATTAAGATGAAAAGTTGAGCAAAGTTCAGGAGGTTTCTTTACTCAATAGAAGATTCAAACTCATTGCTAAATAGCCAACAAAACATAAATTGAAAAACCCAAATGTAACCTTAATTTAGATGAAAATGAGATCGAATATCTTTGATTTGCAAGACCTCTTAGATGAGGAGAAAGTAACCCAAAATTGACAACTTACATATTACAGAAAAGAGAGGTGTAGACTATTAGCAGAGTGACAGATTCCACTGTGAAAATTATAGGCGATATAAATGACAACAATAGAGCTTAGCGAACTAGAGGGTTCTTCAGCAGCGTTGGTGTGAGAGAGGGACTATGATAATTTAGGATTAGTGCAAAGACGTAAGGTGTACAGAATAAAATTTGGAGATGGTGGGAAGCTTGGAGATAGTAGTGTTGGGATATGTGGTGCAGCGGAGTGTTTGACAGTTTAAAAATAATGAATAATAAATGTGCAAAATAATGTAAATTAATACAAAATATTTTAACTTGGAAAAAACTCACTCAATGTGCTAGGGAAACAATCACGGGATAATTTCGAAAAACTTTCACTATATCAAAAAAGTGGGTATAACAATTCTCTCAAGTTTATATGCAAACTTGAGGTATTACAATATTACACTCACAAAGTGCATCTCTCACTCTCACAAATGTGTGGTAAATCTCTCACTATTTTATTTCTAACACCTCAATTTTATCTCACAGCTTAAATTTTGCTGTGGTATTCTCTTAGCTGATTTTCTTATCAGCTCTTCTCTCTGCTCTCAGATGTAAGTTCTGAGATTTATGTGAGATGATACTCTACTGCTATTCTTCATTTCTATTTATAGAGTAGTATTTACAGTAAATATCCCATTGCTTTCATTTTTTTTCCTTTTCAATATTAGCTTGCTTCAAGTTTTCTTTGTTGCCAACTGCTTCATCTTCAAAGAAAATTGCATCGTCCCATTACAAACTTGCAGCCTTCTTCTTCTTCATCAAAGATGGTTGCACCATTTCAACAAAGAAATCATGAGGTGAACCCCATCAAATCTCCCCTTCTGTCTCATGAAGGGAGGAATCACATTTAGCTCCTTTATTTGGAGCTCATTCTAGCTATCTTGGAACATAGCTCGAGTTTTTGTTTAGGAACGATCTTTGTCAGCATATCAGCAGCATTCTTGTCTGTATGAATCTTCTTCACTTGAATCAGCTTCTTTTCAAGTACTTGGCGTATCCAATGATACCTTACATCAATGTGCTTTATGCGAGAATGATATGTGGCATTTTTGCTTAAATCAATATCACTCTGGCTTTTACAGTTAACCACATACTCATCTTGCTTCAAACCCAATTCTTGGAGAAAAATCTTCATCCACAAAAACTCTTTTCCAGCTTCTGTGACTACAATATATTCAGCCTTGATAAGTGCTCGAAAAGCACTAACATTTTCTGATTTATTGTGCTTAATTGTTTAAAAATAGATTTGTTATATATTGTTTATTTGATTATTTTTATAAATCTATCAATTCGGAATCACGGACATGTTTTAGTGTATTTTAGGTGTTTTTAGTGTCAAATGAGTTCAATAATGCAAACACGCAAAGACGGAACACTTGCGGTGCTCGAATCACAATTTACGGGTAACACAAGTCAAGTTATGTAAGTCGTACATAACGAGCCAGCACATATGTAAGGAGGTACATGTGAAGAAATTGAAGACAACGCGCACCACGGCTAGGAAATTGTATGCCTCGGCGAGCACTTCTCGGGTTTTAACACTATTTCCAAATTTGTTATTGTGCCGCAGCGGAGAAAATGCATGCCGCGGCGCGCCTATTCCTATTTCAATCAAGAATTGTATAACCCTTTAGAGTCCATTGTAAACACAACTTTTATACACTTCAATTTTGCGAACAAACAAGAAATTCAATCAGTTTTTGGGAGCTTTTCTACACTCAAGGAAGAAAGGTAATCAATTCTACGAATCCAAGAAACCATTGACGATCGAAGATCAAGTTTTTGGAAAAGAACATTATCCAATCCATTAGTGGTATTTAGATCTAGGGTTTCTTCTTGTTTTAGAATTTTACTTTTCTTCTTGCTTCTTTGAGTGTATGTTCAGATTATATTTGTCTATGAATTTTAATATGAACATGAGTGGCTAATTTTATTATGGATGTTTATTTTGTGTTGTCATGTTTGCTAGAACTGTTGTGGAGAATGTTTTATTATTTTGAGATAAATAAATTTACCTTTTGATTAAGAGCATGTTTAGATATTTAATTATGAATTTTTATGGGCTAATTTGAGATTCATAGTTAGGTTGAAAAATCTAAGAATTTAGTTTTAGGAATGTCACATTAACTATATTTTAAAAAACTTAATCAACGCTTCAAATTAATGACTTAGCCATAGCATTAGTTTGATTAACATATTTTCCTTATGCATAATCTGGTTGTTAATTGATATACCTGATCGTAGGATATTGTTTAGTTAATCAACAAAGAAAATTACTCCATCGTAGGAATTTTCGTAATTAAAAGGAAAGCCGGTAAAAATTGTTTATTAGTACGTTCATGTTAATTCACCATAACTTTTCGATGCAAGCATGGCCAACCAAACTAAACGTCCATACATCCTCCATTGATACTTAAAATTTATTTGAGTTAATTCTGAATTTGCGTAATTGTTTTAGTTAATTTTTTGTTACCATTGATCTTGCTACAAATCACACTTCGTTTACAGTTTTACTAGGTTTAGGATTCTAGTTATTTAGAGTTTTAGTGTTACTAGAACTCTATTTAATTAGTGTTTTAGTTGAGTTAGGACTCTAATTAGATTAAAAAAAAAGGTTGTTTAGAACCATTGCAATTCCTTGAAAGACTGACCTCGGAGGTTTGCTTATCACTTTCTACGAGTGATTCGTACACTTGCGAGTACTATGAAATACACATCAAGCCTCTATTGTGGATAATGCAATACATTTTTGTAATTTGGACTGTCAAGATACAGCTCCTCCTGCAAAAATAAACAGATATACAGATGTAGACTTTCTACTATCAAGGTCACCTGCCATGTCTGCATCTGTATATCCTTCCAAAATTGGTTTTCCTTTTTCCAAAGCTTAAGCACAACTTTGATGTACCCCTTAAATATCTGAAGATCCACTTCACTACTTCCCAATGCTCTTTGCTAGGATTTGACAGAAATCTACTCACAAATCCTTCTACATAAACAATATCTGGTCTAGTACAGACTATAGCATACATAAGCCTACCAACAGTTGAAGAATATGGAATGACCTCCATCTTCATCTTTTCTTCCTCTGAAGATGGACATGATTTCTTGGTGAGTTTAAATTGACCATCAAGAGGCGAATTAACTAGCTTCTCTCCTTTCATCTTGAACCGTTGAAGATCTCGTTCAACATATCTCTCCTGTGACATCCATAATCTCCTTGACTTCCTATCACGAATTATTTTCATACCCAAGATTTGTTTAGCTGGACCTAAATCTTTCATGTCAAAGACTTTTGATAAGTCCTTCTTTAACTTGTTGATTACTTCAGTGTCTTAACTGACTATCAACATGTCATCCACATATAGCAGCAGAATAACAAACTTTCCACCAGGTAAATGTGTGATGTAGACACAGGAGTATGCATTTGTTCTTCAAAACTCATTACTTACCATGAATGAGTAGAACTTCTTGTACCACTAGCGTGGGGCCTGCTCTAATCCATATAGGCCTTTCTTCAACTTGTAGACTAGGTGCTCCTTTCTTTTGACTTCAAACCCTTCTAGTTGCTGCATGTAGATGACATCTTCTAGATCTCTGTGAAGAAATGGAGTCTTCACATCCATTTGTTCAATCTCAAGATCTAGGCTAGCTACTAAGCCCAAAATTACTATGATTGAAGACATTTTTACAACTTGAGAGAATATTTCATCAAAGTCAATGCCTTTCTTTTGTTCAAATCCTTTCACAACCAAGCGGGCTTTGTATTTGACTTGGTTGGTGATGCCATCCTCTTTCAATTTGTATACCCACTTGTTTCTTAGTCTGGTTCTTATGAAGGGAATTCATCTCTTCCTCCATTGCTTTTATCCACTGCTTCTTTTCCTTAAGAGTTTCGACTTCTTGGAAGTTTTCTGGCTCCCCTTTTCAGTAATTAGGATATACTCATTAGGTGGATATTGTTTGGATGGTTGCATGACTCTGTTTGACCTTCTCAATTGTCGTTTATCATTCTCCAATTCTCTTCTCTGCTCCCCCTAATTATTATCCTCTTGTGCTGGCATATCTTCTTCAGCACCTTCATCTTCTTCTGCTGGTAAATCTTCCTCAGCATCATCTTCTTCCGGTATCAACTCTGTACCATCACTTGCATCTTACACTTCTTCTTCATTGTCCTGTTTTGTTGGAGAAGGAAAGGGAGGAAGATCAACAAGAGCCTTTTCTGGTTGTTGCTCTTCTTGTTGATCTATTGTTTGGCCTTCCTGAAAGACCACATCTCTGCTTCTTAGAGCCTTCTCTGTTTCAGGATCCCAAAATTTGTAGCCAAAATTTTCATCTCCATAACCAATGAAGATACATTTAATGGCTTTGTCAACTAGCTTCGACCTATGTTCCTTTGACACGTACACAAAAGCTTTGCACCCAAACACCTTCAGATGAGAGTAGGAAATATCTTTTTTCGTCCAAACCCTCTATGGAATATCAAAATTCAAAGGAACTGAGAGGGTTCTATTGATGAGATAACAGGCAGTTTGAATAGCTGTTTCCTAGAATTCTTTTGGTAGCTTTACTGCACTTAACATGCATCATACTCTTTCTACAATTTTATTATTCACCTTTCAGCTACACCGTTGTGCTGTAGGGTACCAGGTACTGTTTTCTCATGCCGAATACCATGTTAAGAACAATAATTTCTAAACTCATGGGAAATATATTCACCTCTGTTATCTGTTCGAAGGCACTTCAATTGCTTTTCCGTCACTCTTTCCACTATAGCATGAAATTGTTGAAAATTAGCAAACACTTGGTCTTTTGTCTTCAATAAGTACACCTATACTTTTCTCGAAGCATTATCAATAAAGGTTAGAAAATAATTGGCTCCTCTAAGTGATGTAACCTCAATGGGACCACAAACATCAGAATACACTTGTTTCAGTAGTGTTGAATTCTTTATAGAGAAACTACTAAATGAAACTCTATGCTGCTTTGCAAATAAGCAGTAATCACAAGGGTCAAGAGAGCTACCTTTGACAAAGGAAATAAGTTTCTTCTTTGTCAGAATCTGCAGTCCTTTTACACTTATGTGGCCCATTCTTTTATGCCACAAACTTATTGAAGAATCGACTGTCACATTCAACCCATTATTACAAACCATCCTATGGGTTTTGTACAGCGTGCAACAAGCTTCTCCTCTTGCAATAACCAAGGACCCCTTGGAGAGTTTCCACTTTCCATTACCAAAATGGTTCTGAAAGCCTTTTTTGTCAAATGCATTGATAGACATCAAATTGAGGCGTATATCAGGAACATGCCTCACATCTTTCAATGTTAATTGGAACCCAACATTTGTCTTAACACAAATGTCTCCAATTCCCATTATGTTTGTACATGTGGTGTTTCCCATCTTCACAGTACCAAAGTCTCCTGCTTTGTATGTAAAGAACAATCCTTTATGGGGCGTGACGTGATAAGAAACAATAGTATCAACGACCCATTCGATCATGTTATCACCAACATATAAACATTCATCAACAATTATCGCAACACATTCATTTTCTCTTGTTGCTATTGCTGTTGTTGTATGGTTGTCATCTTTAATTTGCCCTCCTTCCTGCATCTGTTTTCATACTCGGTAATTTTTTTTATGTGGCCTAGTTTGCCACAATGGAATCAATTATTGTCTCTTCTTCTTGACTTTGACCTTCCTTTGGACTTATCTCTTTGGCTCCTCCATCCTTTGTTTTTACTTCTCCCTCTGTTCTCCATAACAAGGGTTTGTGACTCATTATCTTTTATCTTATTTTTACTGTAAGACAAAAGTATTCCTGAAATTTCTTCAAATACCAATTTATCTTTTTCGTACATGAGAGTCGTCTTAAGATGGTGGTACAACGAAGGTAGGGACACCAATAGTAAAACTATTTTTTCTTCTTCTGAGAAGCTAATATCAAAATTCTAAAGTTGGAAAATCATACCGTTAAATGTACTCAAGTGTTGCATGAAATCACTATTTTTCTACATCCGTAGTTGATATAAATTTGCCCATATTATGAATTTATATGACAAGTTCTTTATCATGTATAGGCTCTCCAACTTGTTCCAAATATCTAAAATAATTTTGCATCCTTTCACATCAATGTTTTGAAAAATATTATCAGAAATATTAAGACGAATTGTACTAGCGATAATCTCGTCTATCTCGTCCTAATCTTCATTTTTCATTGCTTCTAGCTTTTTGGCTTTATCCAATAAAGCCTTATGAACTTTTTGTTGAATGAGAACATCTTTCATTCTGCTCTGCCAAAGGGATAAAATTATTGTTGCCGGTAAACTTTTCAGTCTTTGTTTTACCACCAGACATTTTTATTTATCGTGAACCAACCTTGCTCACACTCAAATTTTGCCACTTCAAAATCACTATTCCAAAATAATGATGTGTGAATAGTGACATGAATAATAAATTTACTATTTAACTTTTGACTTTTACTATTTATTTTTACTTTAATTATTAGTAAATAGTACTTTTACTATTTACACAGTACCCGTTACTATTTAATGAATAATAATATTTGCACAATGTAATTTTCTATACAATAACTTCACAATCTCGTGTTCTAATACCAGTTGTTAGGATATGTGGCGCAGCGGGGTGTTAGAAAGATTGAGAATAATGAATAATAAATGTGTAGGAGTAATGTAAAGTGACACAAAATATTTTAATGTGGAAAAAATTCACTCAATGTGAGAGAGAAACAATCACGGGACAACTTCAAAAAACTTTCACTATATCAAAAAGGTAGGTACAACAATTCTCTCAAGTTTATACCCAAGCTTGATGTATTACAATATTACACTCACAAATGTGTGGTACATCTCTCATTATTTTATTTCTGCAAGAACACCTCACTTTTATCTCACAGCTTAAATTTTGCTGTGGTATTCTCTCAGCTGATTTTCTTATAAGCTCTTCTCTCTACTTTCATATGTAAGTTCTTAGATTTATGTAAGATGATACTCTACTGCTATTCTTCATTTCTATTTATAGAGAAGTATTTACAGTAAATTGCTTACATCATTCTTTTTTTCTTTTTCAATATTAGCTGCTGCAAGTTTTCTTTTTTGCCAACTGCTTCATCTTCAAAGAAAACTGTACTGTCCCATTACAAACTTGCAACCTTTTTCTTCTTTTTTATCAAAAATGGCTGCACCAAGCACCATTTCAACAAAGAAAACATGAGGCGGATCCCATAAGGTGGAAGCTTGGAGAATTTTAAGGAAAAAAAAAAAAAAAAAGGAAGTGTTTGAGGTTTTTTTCTTCTGCTAAGAGAATTAATTTTGAACTCTATTTTTTTGTAAATTAATATTTTTACCGCTATTTGGAGACAAATAAGTATAATATAAAATAGCATACTCTTAAAAGTTTATCACAAAAAGGTTTCTTTTTAAATTTTGCACTCTTAACTCGCCTATTTTAAACAAAATTCCATCATGAAGCTTTCAGTCAAGATCATTTTCAGTAAATTTGGACTCTATTGTCAGTTATGAGAATAATTGAATCAAAAGAAATTTTTCTAAAATCAATTTTTTTCGTAATAAATAAATCAATTTGATTAGTCTAAAATATACTAGGTAGATAGATTCGTTATGTACCGGTACCCAACCATCAATATATTGGAAATTTTGATTTATGCTTGTTCTGTTTTGGGTATCTTTATGTGTTTAAAGTGAGTCTTTAGTCCAGAGTTATTAATCTTGATTTTGGGTTTTAAAAACGGTATTATTTACTTCATTAGTTTGGTAAAATATAAATTATATTATTATAATAATTTTTTAAAAATTATATTATTTTCTATCACGTTAGTAAAACGCGATTAGAATATAAGTTTTTATCATAGATGAAAATAAAATTTAATTTAAAATTATTTAAGAAAAAATTATCAATAATAATATTCAAACAAAAAGTAAATAACTATATTTTTTAATTTT
Organism: Elaeagnus macrophylla; assembly: GCA_029378325.1. NCBI lineage: Eukaryota > Viridiplantae > Streptophyta > Magnoliopsida > Rosales > Elaeagnaceae > Elaeagnus > Elaeagnus macrophylla. The sequence goes on along the minus strand of CM055642.1, from coordinate 105,221 downwards.
TAATAAAAAAACATTAAAATAAAACGGTGGCAATTAACAAATATTCAAAACGAATATTTTGTGAAACTTTTTCATATTAATTGTGACTTTATCATTGTTAAACATTCGTATTTTAATTGCTTTTAATCACTTGAAAGAAAAATAATAATATTATAATAGAAAAATTATTAAAATAATATAATTTGTTCTTAACTGATCATTTTTACAAAATTGATGGACTAAATAACATCGTTTATAATCTAAGAGATTAAACGATATAAATGATTTGATCTAAAGAATTTTTGTGAAATTTTTCTCTTTTTATTTTTTCACGTTACAGATATAATTTTTTTAAAATACCATAGCCCTTTTGAATTTGTTGTCAGTTTGGATGATTAAGCTTACAGAGCATTAATTTGATACAAAATTTGCTAGTTTTAATAGAAAGTTGACACACAAAAAAAGTATTAGTAATAAATTGACTCAAAAATAATAATTTATTGCTAAATAAATTGTTTGCAAAAAAAAAATTCAAATATTCCTACATGTATATTTCAGCTTACAACTTGAAAAGAAAAATGTTAATTTTTATTAAATGTAACTTCTTAAATGCGTTCATCAGTAGCTACAATGCTATTAAAGTCTCATTGTGATGCATTCAAAGTAAAAGTTGGAAGGTTGATCGAAGTGTGTGTGAATTTTGTATACTATATGTTGATATTAATTTTTGTAAACATCATAATAATTATGCATTTTTCCCTTTCCTTATTATAGACATGCAAACAGAAAAAATATATTAAAATCTCGAACCTAACCTTACGATGCTTAAATTAGTTAGGATAATGGTGATGGGAGAAGAGAGGAAATATCTAATATGTTACTTTTTTATAAATGTATACAATATGCATATATATAGAAAATAGAGATATATTTATTGTCGGTTACTTACTCGAGAAGATATATTTATCTTTATATCAAAGACATATCTTTTTTTAATTATCTTTTATCGAATAATTAAGGAATATTGACACTTATTTATCTTTTAGTCGTTTATCTTGGGCTTATCCGCTTACTCAACGCTTATTGGGCTGAGCTGTAAGCCATATTACTAAGTAGGACCAATGACAGCAGGCTATGTGGCATGCATTATTTTATGTACAATACGATTTATAAAAAAATATATTCTTCCAGAATAACAAGGTAACATAAATAATTTATGTACACTCTATATATAACTAACATATTATTTTAAAATTAATTTAATTATATACAAGCTTATATATTAAATCAACTTTATTTTTTTATATTAATTTTTATTTATTAATTTATTTATTATGAAAAAGGGACTATTGTTTTTTTGCTACAGAAAAAGGGACTATTGTTATTAGAGAAAAATAGATGCTTACTTAACGAACTTGCAATATATATAGTTGAGGGATATAAATTTAAATTTGATAAGTCTATACTAATATGTTAAAAAATAGTTTTTATTACTTTATAAAATTTTATTTTGAAAAATAACAGGAAAATAAAGTATTTAAATTTAATTTTTCTTTTAAACTGCTTTTATATTATCAAAATGTGAAAAGTTAATGTTAAAATTTTATACAAAAGTTTGCAAGGATACAATTAAAATAAGGAGTTAATTATTGTTAATTTAGTAAGCATAAATATACAATTATTATTATTTTATGAGAATTAGATGTAATATTGTGACAATGAGATATAATCTAAATATGAATAATTTAATACGATATTGAAATTTTATACAATTTAATTTAATAAATATGTCAAATATTATGGAATTACACAGATAAATTTATTTAATTAATATTTTTATTGTTATTTAAGAAGTTAATCCAACGTAAATAGGATATAATCAAACTTAAAAAGTGTTTTTTTCTTAGCAAATGTCTTATTTTTAATTAATATGAAATATTATACGATACGTGCACAAAAACAATTATATTTAATAATAATAAAAAGTTAAATATAGTATGATAACACATATGAACTTATTTAATTATTATATTAATATTTTTATTATTTAAAAGTTAATCTAAATATAACACAATATACATTATTTGATTAAATTTAATAAGCATTTTTTGCTTAAAAAATAATTTGCGTTAGTCAACTATGTTATGGAAAACAGGCTCAAATTAATTTATTCCAATGTGGACACCCCCACTTGTATTTTTATGTAAATTTCAAGATTATCCTTACTCATTAGATTAGATTAGGGTTTGTTTGATTCCATCATTCCCTCCCTCAATTCTCATTTCCTTACGACTCAGAGGTTTGTCGAACTACGACTTCAGGAAACAACAACAGCATTGACCTACTGACGAAAATGACAGAGATCGACGATGACGATAGTGAACAACAATGGCAAAAGTTCCAACATCCAGTATTCGTCTGAGTTGCAGAGACTTCGGCCAGGCAAGATCGCGCAAGCTCGTTTTTTAACTTCATTCGTTGATAGCTCCGGCAAGTAAAGACTCACGTGACGCTGATTAGCACACCACTAGTGTCCCAGAGTCGCTTCATATAGTTCTAATATGCTGCCCAGCTAAAAGTTTAACAGAGATCTCATGTTAATATTGGCTAGGCACACGAAGGATTCTGATAAGATCATGCTAGCGAGTCAAACATGTTTAACTAGAAGTCAAGTAAAACTAAAGCAATAATGTGGGCTTTGCTGTGTGGATGTATCTGGAAATTCCTTACATTTAATAGTTGGGAAGACTTGTCAATAGTTTTGTTTCTTCAAGCACTGCCCAAGGAAAAAAAATTAATAATCTTAGAATTATTAGGATAAGTATTTCTTATTTTTGCTAGAAATTAGAAGGGAAACAAAGAACAAAAAATATGTCCAGGCCCTTTGTTGCTTCTAAAGTTTTCTCTATTCCTTGAGACGTCAAGTCATTTACAATATTTGGAAAATACCTAATTTAGTTAAATATGTATTCAATTTAGCTTAAAGAATAGGATCATCAGTTAAAAAATTAACTAATTAATTGGACATGTATCCAACTCAATTTTGATAAGTGGGGCATGAGCCGATCAAAATTTAATAGTTAAAAAACTTTTTAATTCAATTGGATATTTCTCCAACTCCTCTCTGACTAGTGGGTTCACTGATCGATTAAAATCCAGCTAGTTAGACATGTATTTAACTAGGCTCCGATGAGTGATATAATCAATTAGTTAGACAACTGTCCAATTCTAGGCATTCTAATTAGACAAATGTCTAATCAAATTTTATCACAATTAATCAATAAAAATTAAGAACATTTTCGTTACAATAAATAAAAAAATTAAATAAAATATCTAATTTTTAATAAATATGAAGTAATAACAACATATAATTGATTTTTTTTTTTTATTGATATAAGATATAAAATAATCTCAACACAAATATAATCCTCTCATGAATGATTTGATCGAATCTAACTCATCATTAAATGGATAAGATGACTTGCGTAAATTATCACCCTTAATAATCAAAACAATTAATCAAAGATAATATATAAAGTTAATACACAGTAAACTTATTAAAATAACTAATTATTATAAAAGTATTTTGAAATTTACTAGCCTAATTAATCTTCTTCTTTTTTTTAAATGGGCAATTTAATATTGTTATATTTTAGAAGCTCAATTGATCTCAAAAATTTCAACTTAGAGCCAAATAAATACAAATCTTGATTTTTCGATTAAATATGACCAAAAAATACATATTAGAGACCTGTGATATTGATTGGCATAGATATTGGAATTGGCGCCCAAGCAAATGTTCTTAATTCGATCTTTATCAAACTAAAAAAAATTCTTTGTACAATGAGAAAGAGATAACAATATATATATATATATATATATATATATATATATATATATTTGTTACATATGAATCTTTTTTTAATTTTTTTTAATTGTTATAACTTAAAGATACTAAATTAACCTTAGTTAATTAGGTATGTGTTTAAAAATGCAATTTTCATTATGTATGAAGCTTAATATCAATGATATGTTAATTATATTTAATTAATATGAACTAATCGGCCCAACCCAATACATACAAGTCTAATGTACCCATTTTGCAACAATTATGGAATTAAGCCGACCCATTATACTTCTTTTTTTTTTCCTTTCTGAAATATATAGAAGACACTGTTCAGTATATGATGTTTGTCCATTTTGTGTTTTTGGGAGGCTACAACTCATCTTTCTTTTTGAATGCCAAATAGCTCTTAATGTCTATTTCGCTGCTATCCTTTTTATTTGTTTATAATTTTCTTTTGAATACTAGGCCTTTAGTGGCATACTACAACGGTAATACATGAGTATCATAAGAAAATAATGAAGCTGAAAGTGAAAGGGCATGGATTACAGTGAGCATCAGCCTATAGAAATGATAAATAACCAGTCCTAAATCCATTAGAAGATAAGAGGGAAAAATGATTCGCAAAATAGCAGCAGCCCACAATTAACATTCTGTACAAGTAAAAGAGGCTGCATTTCAAATATAAAAGCAATGTTGGCTCTCCTAATTTAAGTTTTTGGAAAAATTTGTAACTAACAACTTCTAACAAAACAACATATTTGAATAATAGGGGATCCTCAACATTCTTTATCCTTAACAATTTGTTTACTTGTGGCTTTTATCGGACAGATCATGTGCCATTTATCTGTGCCCAAGGTAAGGGTATGCTCAATTTGAAATATGACCTCACGTTAATAACGCTGACAAAGTAGGAGAATTTATTTGAGTTGTATCCATATTAAAAAAAAGAAGAAGAGGTGTATTTAGTTGAGAGCGAAATTATTTATCCTATTAATTGAGTTTTGGACTTAAGTAGAATTTTGGATCCCTGAAAAATCTCAAAATTACCTCGGCTTTGTGAGCTGAGAGGTCTGTGTTTTCAAGAATATATCCCTTCGATGCCTTTGCAATTGCTTCAAGTGAGCCAATGGCTTGAGTAAGCTGCAAAGCATTGCCAGAAATAGATGCACAGATTCTAGTAAAAGCGCGGTGTCAAAATATGATTTAATATGTTCCAGTGAATCAACTAGTTTACCGAGTTTGCGTCATGGTTATCAATGCCCGGTATGGACGTGACCACTTTGAGGAAGAAGTCCATACTTTGCACAGCTTGCTTTCTCTTTACAAAAGAACAAATAAATGAAGAGGGAGAGGGGAAAACAGAGTCATGAGGACCCATTTGCCTATATAGTTTAGCTCAGTAAGATGAAATGAAGAAGGCAATAAACTTCTGACTGACCTCAGCATTCAACTTTGTCATGACACCCTGTCGCCTGCATTCTGCAATTTATATAGGATGTGTGGTTTAGATTTATACTCTTTTGAAGAACAACAAGAAAAACTTTGTGGAAATCACAAGGGTGAGAGTAGAGCTCCCTGAAAACAGGTCATATTAAGTAGTACCCCCATGAGAGTGAGCAATCTTTAATATTTTCTCAAACCCCATCTCCAAGTCTAGAACTGGTACAAATGTTGGCTTGCCAAGCACCATTCCATACCTTAGGAGGGTTCAAATATGAAGAAACAAAAAGTTGGTTTCAGGCTCATTAAAGAAAAAAATAAAAAATATTCAAAATGTTGAGAAATGTGGATATGACTGTACAAACGCACTTGAAGTAAGAACGAACAAAACAATCATTTTGCTCCCTATTAATGAGGACAATGATGACATAGAGACGTGCGAATTGCATCTTCAGTTTCTGAATTCTGTAAAAGCTATAAATTTGAATTGAACTGAATTAACAAAATAAAGTAGCAAGCTAAAGATTAGATTAAAGTATATGAACCTGGTGAAGAATGGAGAGGGGTCAGTCGAATCCCAGTTGGTGATGAATACGAATGCCACGGAGGAACCCCCACAATTGAAAATGAAATCCTAACACCAACAGACCGGAGAGTTGAAGGGATAAACACAGTGAAGCTATACATACATGCGTGTGTGCGAGTGCATGTAATGTATAAATTAATGTGAGCAGAGGAATCAGACCACACGAAACTCACAGGGGAGATGGCAACAAAGTTGAGGCGGAATGAATTGGTAGTGAGGAAGGTGGATATAAAATTGATGAAAGATGGATGTTGTTCATCTCTCCATGAGCTGCTCATCATACAAACCCCCCCAATACTACCTCTACCAGCCAGGAGAGGCTCAAGAGTGTATGAAGCCCTATGCCACAAATTAGAAATGAGGCCCTTGATTTATTAGTATTAATATTATTAAAATTATAATTAAACTTATTAAAAATAAGCCTAAAAGTTAATATTGTCTAAATATATCTAGAAATTTCAATTTTTTCAAAAAAATTATTTCATGCATTCAAGAAATCTGGGGAAGATCTTGAAATGTATTGGAAAGTACATGATAACAATTTTGAACGATTGATTGAAAGGTATATAAAGCATCTCTTTACTCTATTCCAAAAAGGTATATAACATTATTAGTTGTCGTTAACATAAGAGCCAACATTAATTTTATATATCTATCATTATATCACAAGTATTTATACACCATAAGTCAAACACTGCAATTCAATAATTGAAGTTGTTGGACCTTAAATACAAAATATTCAATTTTAATATCATATTATAAGTTGTTGTGAACAACTCTCCCAAAAACTTTAAAAATCAAAAATATTTTTATACATTTATCATATAAAGCATCATATCATATCACTAACCTAGCTAATATTATATTGTCGTACAAGGTGGGAAAATCTATGCCTAAAGAATTAAACTGAAACCATTAAATCAAAATCTGCTTGATAAAACAGAGCCAGTAACATATATTACCTATTAATAAAAGCCAACAAAGCAGAACATCGAAAACGCAAGCGGATGACCCAATGTAACCTTAATCTAAATGAAATTTAAGAGGTTTTTCTTTTATATGTAAAAATGAGGAAACCTATTTGCAAAGCAGGACGAATAAATAATTTAAAAGGACCAGCTAATAAACAAATTTGATAAATCACAAAATGAGTCTGAGTAAGGCAATTTACATTTTACTGAAGAAGAGGGAGATTGAATGACAGCGAATGGCGAGAGCGTGGGACACTGGACTGTGAAGTATATTGGCTTAGTTAACGGCGGCAATGGAACTTAGCGAACTGCAGAGGGGATAATGAATATTGGGAAACTGAAATCGAATGGAATGGAGCTATGGTTTTTATATCATCACAAAAAATAATAATTTTTTTTTTCGGATAATAGTATATCTTCATAAAATTATATTATATAATTTAAAATGATGTCTATTGTCATTACCTTATAACTAGGGGTATTTAAAAAATTCGATCAGATCAATCCGATCGATTTGATCTGTTAATTTTTAAACAGTTTCGATCCGATCGGATTGAATTGAAATTTTTCTAATCCGTTAGGTTTGAATTAGATGACGTATTTCACTATTTATCATCCGATTCCATCCGATCCGACCAAAAAAATTAAGTATATTTTAAATTTATACACGTAACGTATTTTTATTGATTACTTTTATTTTTATTATACACCACATTATATACAATAATAAAATTAAAAATCTTAAAATATTTTTTTATAACAAAAATACTACAAAACAATAAAAAGTTAAAAACATACAAACCCAAACCCTAGAATCAAAATTCAAAACATTTGCACTCACTCTTAGTCACTCACAGTCAGCGCAACTTGCCTCCATCCCAACCCAGTTCGTCGCCGCCCATGGTTGATGCTAGTCGCTGGTTGATAAACCTGCATTTACTTGCATATCAATAACCCTATCAATGTAGTAATGGATAAATAAGGGATCGTTAGGGACCGGGGACTGAAGGGACACCTACAATAAGTGTTAGTACAATAAATATTCACAAATATACAATGTGTACAAGAATTCATGGGGTTTGTAATTGGTTTCTAATTAACTAAAAACAAAACAAAAATTATATACAAGTGATCATCTCCATTCTCACAACCATAGATAATCAAACATTCAATTAGATTGTCATGACAAATAGCAACAAATTCACTCCCACAAGCATGCATAAGAATCGAACCCTTGAGTATAAGGGCAACGACCTCAAATACCCAACATATTCTTCTAAAGTCTCTAAGATTTAGGAAACGTCCATCACCTAGATATTTTACCCTGCTTAAACATAACAGAAACGTCTAACCATGTAAAAATCAAAGTAGATCATTATGCTTTCATGAATATAGTTCAAATACAAGCTAAGACTATGGATGTCAAACCATAAATAATAACCTTGCAATCCTCAAATACACTTTTACAAGTTTTACCTCTTGATTAGAACCTCATAAGGATTGCCCTATAAGAATCCTAATAAGCAATATGATACTTTTCACCACCACATAGAAAACGTCCATATGTAGTACTACTAACTACCAATGATATATAAACCCTATATGTTTTGAACCATATAAGATTACATATTTAAATTAGAGTGAAAATTCTTACACATAATCATAATTCATGAATTCATAACTACATATCATTAACAATCTAATTTCATGCTTTAATCAAATATAAAAATAAACAAGACTTATAGAAAATAGATCATATTTCCAATAAAAGAATCCAAAACAAATAACTTTAATACAATAACAAAAATAATCAAAAACAATAAACATAAATATTACACTTTTGAAGCTTGAGAAGTCTTGATGATAATCCTTTGTTCCAAGGTTAATGAAAATGAAGAGATGATTTTGAGAGGTGAAGCCTTGCTCCTTATATAGGAGAATTGGTTGCCTATCTTCTCTTCATTTTTCAATGTGGGACTAAAACCTCTTGTATAGGATAATATTTTGCTAATTTTTGCTTTAATTTCGATGTGGGATTTGATGTGCTCCTTTGAATTGAATTCAAGTTTACGGCCAGACTGACCTTCGATCACTAAAACAGGAATATCTCAGCCATCAAAATAGATATGATCAAGTTCTTGGATGTTTTGGAAATTAGACACATAGGGCTTTCCAATGACACCTCATTCATGATTTTTGGACTTCTGAGCTGTCTGGTAGAGCCCCGCGAATTTGGACTACGAAATCTGACAGAATTCTAATTTCCTTCCAATTTGAGTTTTATTGTAATTTTGATTGTTCATTGGCCTCTACTCCTTCCTTTTAGGTGTAGCACGTCCTAAACTCTCAATTTTAATGATGATAATACAAATTTCCTACAAAAGAATTAAGAATTTATAAGCAAATGAAAGTTCCATTCTTATAAGAGGAAAGTTACTATAAACAAGGAAAGCTCAAAAACTTCATTTATGCTCATTTTTGCACACCAATGCCATCTAGGGATTCATTTCAACAAACTAAGCCAAAAGTAGCACAATTAAGATTAAAGCATAACTAAATGAGTAAGGAAATACATTAAAAATGTCACACAAAGTGTTCCTATCATTGGTAGCTGCTCCATCATGCCTTTGCTTCGTCACGCTGCTCGTTCGTCACACAATCGCTTCGTCGAGCAGCTACTTCATCTCATCGTTGCTCGATCGTGCCTCTACTTTTGCTTCGTCACGTCTCTAGTACACTTTCCCTCTCACCGTAGTATACGTTTTCTTGTTCCTTATTTTTATTTTACTTGCTAAGTAAACTTTATTTAATTTTTTTATTTTCTTATTTTTTTTATTAAGAAACTGAATATACACTTATATTTTATGAGTAATAAACTAGACTGATATTCAAAATGGAAGATTTTGACAAGGCTTTAAAGTTGTGGAATTATATTTTGACTAAAGTTTACACTAAGAGCACTTTTGCAAGATGGGCAAAAAAGTTGAAGCAGAGGAGATTTATAACAAGATGAGAGAGCTGGGATATTCACTTAATGAAGTTACTTACCAAACACTAAGTGATGGTTATTGACTTATTGTAAAATTAAAAATGTTGAAAAAGCTCTCGAAGTAAAATATCTAATGGAAAAGGAAGCAATATTTCCTTCCATTAAAATGTACAATTCTTTGTGATTTGGGCTTCTCAATCTTGTTACGTATTTTTCTGACTAACCATTGTTTATTTGTTTTATTCTCAGATCTATTATTTAAGCTTGTAAAATGAATTGTTAATGTTATGTAAATGAATATTGTAATTAATATTGTATTATTTTATTTTATGTATGTTTGAACATTTTTAGTCGTACTCAAATATTTCTATTTGAAATTTTAAGATTTATTTTAGCTTAAATATGTTTATGTTACATAAAAAAATTTAATTTTTTATTGAAAAATATTAAACTAGAGTTAATTAAGTTTATTGATCAGATTAATCGGATTCAATCCGAATAGATTGCGATCGGATGCGGATTAGGATGTTTCAATCCAACCAGGATCGAATGAGTATAAAATTAACGGTTTCGATTCGATAAACACCTCTACTTATAACTCATCTACAGTAATAAAATTATTTATAAATTGTATTTTTAAACAACTTTTAAGGATTTACAAAATAAAATCTTATCGTATAATCCAAAAAATAAAAAAATAAGTCTCTTATCAAAACCAAAATTTTAAAACTCAACAATTGATAAACAAAAAAATAAAAAGTATTTTTTCTACACTTATAATAAGGGTCAAAATACTTAAAAGTATAAAACATAATAAGAGAAGGTATATTCTATAATTTAAGCTCTCTCAACTATATTTTAAGTCGTATCTAATATATTCATCATCCATTCTTAAAAAGAATAATAATAACAAAAAATTCTCTCTTTTCAATTATCAAAGAAAATATCAACAAAAAAAACTATTAGAGCAAATTTTATTTATATAGAGAGTAATAGATCTAAAAAAATATAAATTGAAAAATAAAATAAATTTTATAAATAGAAAGTATATAAAATAAAAAAATATTATTTATCTTAAAATAATTAAGAAATTATCAAATAAATTAAAAGTATAAAGCAAGTATACTTACACTAATTATCTACAAAATATAATATAAAATTATCCAATAAATTATATCACATGAATAAAAATTATCTAATAAAAATTATCAAATAAATACATAATTATCAACTTTTCTTTATATATATACTAATTTTGGTCACGTACAATTGTGTATTATAAATTAAAAAATAAAAAAATATTTTTTTATAATTCTATATATTTAAAAAAATAATATTACACAATTTAAAATGACATCCTCACAAGAAATAATAAAGTTTTTAAAAATAATATTTTTTAAACAATTTTTAAGGGTTTACAAAATAAATATTTATTATATAATTTAAAAAATAGAAAAATAAATTTTCTATCAAAACTAAAACTTTAAACTCAAATAAAACTTAAACATGATTCATTACAAATAATATATATATAATATAACATTGTACAAATTATAGTTGCTAATCAAAATTATTTAATGTAGCATGATAACTTAAAATTCATGTTTAAAACTATTTAAGTTTAATTTTAACAATAAGAAAATACACTTATATTTGTGTTTAAATATATGGGGTTGGTACTTTTCCAGTACTCATGTTATATCAAAAGTACCCCAAATTGACCATGTTTTCAAGTGGTTCCAGTTTAGTACCCATGTTTTTAAAATGGTTCCGGATTTGAAATTTTTGCAAAATTGGTCAGATTTATAAAAAAGGGCAGGGTTATTTCTGTCCATATTTTCTGTCCGCGCCATCAGAAACGACCAACGCCATTTTCCGCCATTTTTATTGGTTTGAAGGTTTTTTTCAGCCATATTTCCTATTTTTAGTATCACAAAACATATTTATAATCTCTTTTCTTCAGTTTCTTTTATTTTCTTTGAATTTTTAGGAAAGATTTGTAAATTTTCAGTTTCTTCTTCTCCTTTAGTTTGAAGAATGGAAGAAATAAGGAGGAGCACATCCCATGAAAGTGGTTAAGTTATAGTGTAGAACACAGTGATCAGTCCATGTTCCTTCCTAAACAAAATCTGTTCATAATTTTGATAAGAGCATTAGTTATAGTTGTTTTCTAAAGAATCTGTAACTTTGAGGTTAACGTTTGCATTCTGGAGCTCGTTGAAGGAAAGCTCAGGATTATTCATTAGTTTTTTTTTTGTTTTTTTGTTAGCAACTCTCTAGTAGCAGCACCATAAATCTGGTACCAGCGCTAACAAGACTGGCCATGTACCCCCAACAACAAATGTAAGAATTTTTCAGTAATCCATGTACCGCTCACTATAAAAGAGAAAGAGAACATACTCTTTTAAGGTTGAAATGACTAAATTACCCCTGCCCAAATCTATGAATAGTAACAAATCTGCCCTAAATTTTAAAAAGGACTAAATTGGAACCGTTTAGAAAACATGGGTACTAAACTGGAACCACTTGAAAACATGGTCAATTTGGGGTACTTTTGATATAACATGAGTACTGGAAAAGTACCAAGCCCTAAATATATTGTATGAAAACTTCATTAGTTTGCAAGCAAGGACACTTTTAAAAAAATAACATTAACATATAAGTGATAATCTTTTATATTGTACAAACATAAATAAAAATTAGTTAAAAAAAGTTATGTAAAATAAATTGAGTCATAAAATAAGATTAATAAGAAAAAAAACTGCAATGAGTTACAATAAACTCATATGACTTACCCAATAATCCATTTCAACAATTTTGTTTGAAAAAAAAAATTATTTTAAACATTAAATAAATAAACAAAAAATTATCAATAAAAATAGAAGTCAAAAATAAAATTCAAATGATAGGAAATAAAAGGAAAAATAAAGAAAATATGAAATAATTTTTTTCACATTTATAACAAGCGTCAAAATACCTAAAATTATAAAATATATTAAAGTAAGACATATTCCATAATTTAAACTCTCTCCATTCTATTTTAGGTTATATCTAATACATTCTTTGTCCCTTTTTGAAAATAATAATAAAAAAAAATTATATTTTATAATTGTTATAGAAAATATCAAACAAAATTATTGTTAAATAAATATTGTGAAGCAAATTTACTTTATATATAAAGTAATAGATATACTAAAAAATATATAAATTTATAAATAAAATATATTATATAAATAAAATATATTATTCATCTTAAAATAAATATAAAATTACCAAAAAAAAATTAAAGTATAAAATAAATATACTCACACCAATTATATATTAAAAAAAATAATAGTACAAAATATACCAAATAAATAAAAATAAAAAATATATAAATAATCAACAAAAATTATGAAATAAATATAAATCACCAACTCTCCTTTATTAATAAATTTAAAAAAAAAAAAAAAAAACTTCAAACAAAATACATAAAATAAATAAGAAGGACTCCCCTTTTTATATTAAACTATTTTTAGGACACGTGTCTCCCTTGTATATTTTTTTATACAATTTATATTCATATATTTATTATTGAAACTTGAATCACAGATTTTTTACATTTTCAAGTAGAATTTATATTATATGTATTTTTTTAAATGTAAAAGATTATGCAAAAATAAATTAAAGATATGAAAAGATGTCTTCTATTTAAATTATTTAACTTTTGATGTCAAATAAGTTGTATTATTCTACAAATTATTTCTAAAATAGATAATATTATTATAAAAATAGCTAAATAAATTATTAGATATTATTTAAAATTGAACAAATAAAAAATTTTGAACTAATACTCATATATAAACCTATTTTTAATGTGACAAAAAATAATCTGATAAAAGAGGAGTACTTTTTTTGGGATAGTGGTAGAAGTGTAATGCTAAGACATATAAATTTATACTCATATTAATTATGGTCAGACAAGTTGTCAAGTAATTTTTAAAATAAAAAAATTTAGGGAAATTACCAAAAATAGCAACCCCTAAAAATTATAATAACAAAACTAGCACCCCTTGTGTTCAATTAGAATTGAACGTTCAATATTTTACGTTCAAATTGAATATTGAACGTAAAATATTGAACGTTCAATATTAAATAGGTCTAATTATCGTCATTCAATTCTAATTGAACGGATAATATTGAACGTTCAATATTGAACGAGTCCAAATTATTGTCGTTCAATTTTAATTGAACACAGAGGTGCTAGTTTTGTTATTATAATTTTTGGGGGGTGTTAGTTTTGTTATTTTCCCAAAAATTTATTCACTTTTAAAGAAATTTTTTTTTATAAAACTCTTATTATAATTAATATTGGTATAAATGTAAATACAAATTTATGTTATATTTGTATTTTTTTTGGTAAAAAAATAAACCAACTTAGTCATATCTAGAGAATAAATAAAGCTCATAAGGTATAATATTATTTCCTTATTCAATTATAAATATATCCTTTAACATTAACTCAAAAAAAAAATTATCAAATAAAATAATGACAATATAAAAAAATTATCAAATAAAATAAAAAATAATAGTAAATAAAAAAATTAAATATAATTTTTTTTACTTCTTTGAATTTTTTTTGACATCAATTCTTAAATAATTTTGTCAAATAAAAAAACTCAAACAAAATAAAATCAAATAAATATTATTTATACCGAAGACAATTCGCCTATATATATATATATATATATATATATATATATATAAAGCTACCTCAAGAAAAAAATAATTTGATATGAAATACATAGAATACATATTTCTCACTTCCAGCCATGCTTTTTAGGGAGTTTATTTTTTATTTTTATAATAATGTATGTTAGAAAGTTAGTACATAGTAATTGAAGATTCGTCCTTTAAGTTCGTATCATGTATTTGATATTTTTTAACTTATTTATTATCTCTTCACTTCACTTACTTATGCCATAATTTATTTAAAAATTTAATTTTTTAATAAAAAATTCATAATTTGTTCTTTAAAAACTTTTTTACTATTCAAAGAATCGTAAAAATATATAATTGTTAAAAAAATGGTTATAAAAATTATTTTAAAATCAATTATCTCGTAAGAGTCTCATTTTTTTTTTTTATAAGAAAAGCTTATTATATTCCTATAAAGAGTATTTTTCTTGAAGGTAACTTGATATTTGATTTTTTTTTTTTATTTCTACAAATTAAATACAATAATTATTTTTAAATTAATATAATTTAATTACCTTTTTATTATATGTTACTTAATATATATAATAACTTAATATATATAATACTACTAAAAATATAATACATGTATACCAATATGATATTAGATTATATTGACTATCAACTATTTTTTTCATGTATACAAATATGATATTAGATTATATTTACTATCAACTATTTTTTATTTCAAACAAAATAAAAAATTATAAATATTAAATACAAATAAATAGAAAATAAAATAAAATAAATAAAAATATGAAACACATATAATAGAAGAAAGTAAACTCTCCTTTATATATAGATAATAGAGATAAATAAAAAAATGCATCAAATAAATAGTCATTTTTTTTTAAAAAAGAGTAGTTATTTTTAAAAGAATAAAAACTTTAAATAAAATACATCAAATAAATAAGTTGAATTCCCCTTTTTATATAGAATAAATAGATACTAATAGAAAAGTGTATAGATATAAATATATTTTTAATAAAAATATAAAAGTAATAAACCTTGTACTGACAATTCTCTACTTTTTTATTTAACCCAAATTTTTTTAAATAAATAATAGCTACCTAACTAAAAGCAATACACTTTAAATAAAATATGAATAAAAAAATTTATCAAACAAAATAAAAGTCAAATAAATAGTATGAGAGAAACTGATGTGCAAATTATAATACTAGCAAGTGTACAAATTACTCGTAGTAAGTGATAAGCAAACTATGAGGTCGAGCTCTCAAAGAATTACAATGTTTCTAAATAACATTTTCTTGACTTCTCTAGAATTCTAAAGCAAGTAAAACACTAAATAATTGAGATTATAAAATTAATAAAACTCTAAATAACTAGACTCTTAAAACAACCAAAACTGTAAATAACTAGACTCCTAAAATTAATAAAATTTTAAATAACTAGACTCCTAAAATAACTAAAACTGTAAATAAAATTAAACACGAGAATAATATCAATGGTGGCAAACAAAAAAAAAACAATATTTTAAATCTAAACTAACTCAAAAAGGTCAATAAGTATCAATGGAGGATGTATGGACGTTTAGCTTAGTTGATCATACTTGCATCAAAATATTATGGTAAATTAACATGAATGTTCTAATAAATAAATATTACCGTCTTTTTTTTTGTTTACAAAAATTCCTACGATTGAGTAATTTTCTTTATTGATTAACTAATCAATATCCTATGATAGGATATATTAAATAGTAATCAAATTATGCACAAGGAAAAATATGTTAATTAAACCAATGCCATGACTAAGTCATCAATTTGAAGTTTTGATTAAGTTTTTCAAAGTAAGGTCAAGACGTTCCTAAAACTAAACTCTAAGATTTTTCAATCTATTTATGAATTTCAAATTGACTCATGAAAATTCACAAGTAAATATTTAAACAAACTCTTAATCAAAAGAAACTTTATTTATTTTATGCAATAAATTATTCACAATAACAAATATATCAAATATGACAACATAAATTAAACATTCGTAGTTAAATTTAGCCAAACATGTTTAGAATAATATTCATAGACAAATATAATCTAATATACATTCTAGAGAGGAAAGAAGAAAAAGAAATATCTAACAACAACAAGTAACCTAAATCTAGATACCACAATTGGTTTGGATGATGCTTCCTTCTCCACAAGCTTGATCTTCGATCTTAAAAGGATTATTGTCTCCTTTAGATATGTCTCTCTTGCCTCCCTAAGATGTGGTAAAGCTCCAAAATCTAGTTTAATTTAGTAGAAAATCATCTCTAAATTGTATGTAGTGCTGAAAACGTAAGAAGGGTTTTATAGATGTAAGGGTTATACAGAATTGGGACTCTCCAAAAATACAAGCGTGCTCCGACATAACTTTTTATCCACCGCAGTACACAAAAACCTCTGCCACGGCACAAGTTGATTATGTAACCTTTACAGACTGTTTGATTTCTAATATAAGGCTTACATGCCTTAGTTTTTTTTGCTCTTAAGTTGCTATTTAAGTGTTCCATATTCACGTGCTTACATTATTCATCTCTTTTGAAGCTAAAAATACCTGAAATACATAAAAATATACTGTGATTCTGAATTGATAGATTTATACAAATAATTAAATAAAATAGTTATAATCAAATCTATTTGTTATAATTAAGCACAATAAATCATAGAATATTAGTACTTTTTAAGCACTCATCAGAAACTCCCTTTTTTATATATATTAATAGAAGAAAAAAATAAAAGCTAAAAAAATAAAAATATCAAATAAATAAATAAAAATATCAAATAAATAAGATGGGGACAACATTCCTTTTTATATAGAGTAATAGATATATATTATTATTTTCGCTCTTTGCTATTTATGAATACATATCCGTTTTAAAATAAAAAAAAAATGAAAAAATAAAAATAAAAATAACACTATCAAAATATAGCATCTTTATATTCAAATTATATATTTTTACAATTGAAAAAAATGATTGTAACGTTCATCCAATTAGACGATGTTCAAATTAAACAGCGATAATTTAGACCCGTTTAATATTAAACGTCGTCTAATTAGACATCGTTTAATATTATTGGGGTGCTATTTTTATTATTATAAATTTTATGAGTGTGATTTTTAGCAATTTTCCTAAAAAATTAGAAAAATAACGTAAATACTATTTATGAATATATATCTAGTCTAAAAAATTCACTAAAGATTGGGCGACAAATTACCGTCAAAATAATGGCAAATTATGTTATCTTTAAAAAAAAATTAAATCCTAAATACTACTTTTAAAAATATATTTAAATTAATTTTATTTTAAAATACATGTTTATGTGTATGAATTAAGAGATTAAAAAAAAAAAAAATTAATAATAAGAGTTGAGAAGGAAAATTGCTCAAAAATAAAAAGTGTAAATTTTTTTGAAAAATTCGAACTAAAATTTTGATACCTTATTTAGCTTAAAATTTTGTCAATGAAAATAAATTTAAAATAAAGGACGTTACTAGTAGATAATTGAGAATTAAGAGTGTATAGTGGATTGAATTGGCATAGTTTTAGTTAATTTACATTTCGATCTGACATATATAATTTATGAATGTTGTAATTTGTAATTAATTGGCACATATAATCATCTGATTCATTGTACTTGCGGATTTGTTTGGATTAATCTACACAATTCATTAAATGAAAATTTTCATTGCCACGTAATTTTTTCTAATAAAAAGTTATGCAATCTACAAATCCACTTAAAATTGAAAACTATAATATGTTATCTTAAATAATAAATTTTTTAACTAACCTTAGGAAAGAACTAATAACATTAGAATAAAAAAAAAATAGAAATGAAAAAGGAAAAATAATTTTTGTTCAAGAATTTAAAAAAAATTGAAAATAATGGACACATTTTATCATTATATGCATAATAAAGAGTAATATTTGATTGAATGTAGTGAAATTTTAAAAGTACTTATAAAATCTATATACAAATATAAAAAATAAGGTGGAGAGACAAAATGATTAATTTTTTTAGATAATAGGTATTATTTAATTGTCTAACTTATAAAATGTATATTTAAGTTCATTTGATTCTGAAAAATATATTTTGAATTCCCTTTACTTGTACAAAAGATGTTCATCTAATTTTTCGTTAAAACTAATAGAATAGTACATGTGTCATATGTATATTTATATTTTTTGATATATATATATATATATATATATATATATATATCAAATTAAAAAATTACTCCAATTTTTAACAATTTTTTTCGATTAAACTTAAATAAAAATTTTATTATCTAATTTGTGATCTTAGATATTAGACAATGAAAATTCTATCTAAATTTTATTGAATTCGATTAAATTTAAATAAAATTTTCATTGTCTAAGTTGTGAATTTAGATATTAGACAATGAAAATTTTATTTCAAATTTATGAAAATTTTTATTAAAAATTATATTTAAATTACATTGAAAATTTTATTTAAGTTTTTATGAAAATTTAAAAAATTGAGTAATATTTTAATTAAATATTAATTTTTTATGTATAATGTTTGCTCATCAAATAAGGAAGTTACTCCACTTGCTTACACATGTATTGTTTCTTGTGGCGTATGGCATTCTAGATTAGCTTATCCTTCTATTAGAACTCTTGAGGTTTTAACTAAGCATAATTTACTGCCTGATGTACATGATAAGAATAATGTTTTTTGTAAAGTTTGTCCTCTAGCTAAGAGTCACAAACTACCTTTTCATTCTTTTCATGTAAGAGTTGCTAAACCATTTGATCTTTTATACATGGACCTTTGGACATCACCTGTGTAAGCAACTACTAGAGCAAAGTATTTTTTATTTATTGTTGATGATTGTAATCGTTTTATATGGATTTATTTCTTGAACACAAAAGATCAAGCACATGATGTGTTTGTTTCTTTCATGAATATGGTGGAGCGATGTTTTTTTGTTAAGCTAAAGTCTATTCAAACAAATGGAGGGTGTGAGTTTACTTTCTTGCATACCTATCTCAGTTAGTTAGGTTTGAATCATAGGGTCACTTATTCCTATAGCTCATTACATAATGATATAGTTGAATTAAGGAATAGAAGTGTGGCAGAGAAGAGGTTAGCTTTGTTGCTTCAAGCTAGTATGTCTCACTCTTTTTGGTTCCATGCTTGTAGAACTGCAAACTTTGTTATGAATAGGCTTCCTACATCAGTCCTTGATGGATTGTCACCCTATCAAGTACTTTATGGCAAGCCACCTGATTACAAGTTTTTAAAGATTTTTTGATGTGAATGTTATTCTTGTGTTAGAGCCACAAACAAGCGTAAACTACTTGGTTTGCTGCTTGTGTTTTCTTAGGATATGCCCCTAATCAAAAAGGTTATATTTGCTATGATTTAACAACTCACAAGCAGACATGTCTTGTTTAATGAGATAGATTTTCCTTTCCATGCTAAGGTCGTACTTGCACAACCTCTATCTCAGCCACCTACTTCTAACCCTGTTTTTGCTTATATTCCACCTATTTCTATTTCACCTTTAGGTTTTGACCCTAATAACTCATTTCCCAAAAATTTTCCTTTCCTTCACTTATTTTCACTTCACCTACTTTACCTTTCACTTCTTCTACTAAGTCTTCAACTTTTGAATCTTGTAATGCAATGTCCTCTTGATGAGTGCTTAAAAAGTACTAATATTCTGTAATTTATTGTGCTTAATTGTGACAAATAGATTTGATTATAACTCTTTTATTTAATTATTTGCATAAATCTATCAATTTAGAGTCACGATATATTTTTATTTATTTTAGGTATTTTTAGCTTCAAAAGATATGAATAAAGTAAGCACACGAAGATAGGACAATTGGAACACTCAAATAGTAACCTAGGAGCAAAAAAAAAAGACTAAGGCATGTAAGCCTTACATCATAAATCAATCAGTTTGTAGAGGTTATATAATCAGTTGTGCCGCGGCGGAGGTTTTTGTATGCCGCGGTGTGTTACTCTCTGATTTCTATAAGGGGTAATTTTTGGGCTTGTGCCGCGGCGGATAAAAAGTTGTGCTGCAGTGCGCTTGTATTTTTGGAGAGTCCTAATTATGTACAGCTCTTACATCTATAAAACCCCTTTTACGTTTTCAACACTACATACAAATTTTCACACAATATGGGGACGATTTTCTACTAAATTAAACTAGATTTTGGAGCTTTGTCACATCCTAGGGAGGCAAGAGAGGCATATCTAAAGGAGACAAGAAGCTTTTTAAGATTGAATATCAAGATTTAGGTTACTTATTTTTGTTAGATATTTCTTCTTCTGCTTTCCTCTCTAGAATGTATGTTAGATTATATTTATCTATGAATATTAATCTAAACATTTTTGACTAAATTTAACTATAGATGTTTAGTTGTTGCCATGTTTGCTAGATTTGTTATGGTGAATGTCTTAATAGAAAAATTAATAAAGTTCCTTTTGATTAAGAGTTTATTTAAATGTTTACTTGTAGATTTTCATGGTCCAAATTCATAAATAGATTAAAAAAATCTTAGAGTTTAGTTTTAGGAACGTCACCTTGACTATACTTTGAAAAACTTAATCAAACTTCAAATTGATTACTTAGTCATGGCATTGGTTTGATTGACATATTTTTTCTCGTGCATAATTTGATTGCTATTTAATATACCCGATCATAGGATATTGATTAGTTAATCAACAAAGAAAATTACTCGATCGTAGAAATTTTCGTAAATAAAAGGAAAGTCAGTAATCTTGATTTATTAGATCGTTCATGTTAATTCACCATAATATTTTGATGCACGCATGGTCAACTAAGCTAAACATCTATAAATCCTCCATTGATTATTAAAAACATAGTGAAGTTAGTTTTAAGTCGAAACATTCTTCTGTGACTTGTTCATATGCCATCCTAATTATTTGTTCATTGCTTTTATCGCTCTTGCTCTAGTTTTCAATCTCACTTGCAATTTTAATTAATTAATATTTCAATAGCTTTAGGATTCTAACTAATTAGTATTTTGATAGCTTTAGGAGTCTAATAAATTAGTGTTTTAGTAGTCTTAGGACTCTAACCATTTAGTATTTTAGTTGTTCTAGGATTCTAGAAAAGTGTAAAAAATGTTATTTAAAACCACTGTAATTCCTTGAGATATCGACCTCAGAGGTTTGCTTATCGCTTGTTACAAGTGATTCGTATACTTGCGAGTACTATAATTTACACATCACTTCCTCACCTCTATTTATCTTTACCTCCCTCGGAGCTAGATGGTCATCCACCTCTTAATAATAGACATCCTATGCTCACAAGAGACAAGGTTGGCATCTCCAAACCCAATCCACATTTTCTAGGTGTTGCTCTCAAAATACCAATCATACTACCTGAATCTACATGTTATGCAGAAGCTTGTGGGATTCCTCAATGGGAGGAAGCTATGAGAGTGGAGTATGAGGCTTTGTTGAAGAATGATACTTGGTCTTTGGTTTCTCCTCCACCTAGAAAGAAAACCATTGGGTCTATGTGGGTGTATAAGGTGAAGTTGTTGCTTGATCACACTCTTGACAAGTATAAGTCAAGGTTAGTAATTGATAACTCTACAAAAGTAGAGTTATTTAGCCACTTTTAGGCTCATTATATGTTTTATTTTGCACTTAAAATAGTCAAAATGGCTTAATATTTGTTCAAATTGTGTTAATATAGGTAAATGGTTGCAAACGGAGTTAAAACGAGTCAAACTGTAGGAAAAACGTGTTGGGTGCATAACATTAGAAGTTTTGTTAGAAACAGGAAGATCAAGGTCATAACGGTGGCCATTTTGAGCCATGGTGCCACTGGATACCAAAAATCACCCTAAAGCCTGGGACCGTGGTAAAGAAATATTAGGGTCGTGGCGCCAATGTGAAGAATTCAACCTTAGAGCTTTCGGTCGCAGAGCCCAGTTACTTGTGCCACAACGCGTGTGTTGTCCAAAATTGTTCGGGCAATTGGACTGTGGCGCTAACTATTCCAGGATACGGCTCAAACAATTCTAGGCTGTAATGCTCATTAACATGTGTGTGAAAAAGGGCTAGAATGCCAGTTTTCTATTTGGACTATAATTTCTTATCGAACTATGACTTCTACTTTGACTAAATTATTTGTAACCTACAACTCTAAGCTTATAAATACAACTTCTAGCAACCAAGAAAATTGAATTCATACATTCCACAACTAACCTACATAATTTAGAGAAAAGAAGCAGTAGTTTAGAAAATGAGGAATAACAAGAGAAATATTCAACATTGATGGTTTTGGAGTTTAGTTATACTAATGTGACAGTTGGCAAAGATTAATTCTAGGAGTGACAAGGGAGATTGATTTTATCTTTCTCTAACTTTTTGTGTTAATTTGTTATCTTGTATTTTAAGTCAATGTTTTTTAGATTTTGTTGAATATTTTATGAAGCTAAGCTTGTTGTTAGGATCCTCTTGAACTTGGTATTTTTATATTATAATTTAGTTTGTTCTTCTATTCTATTATTATTTCAAATTTAATTATATTATTCAATCTGATCTACTTGCAATTAATTATCTAATTAACAATTATATCATAAAGGCAATTAAGTAACTTTGATAGAAGCATTTATTTGTTTTGTCTTGATTGAATATCATATATAGTTTTTAGGTTGAGAGATACGATTCTTGTATATGTAATTTATAATTGATGTTCTTAATGAGTAGTAATTTAATCTAATTAGCATGAGAGTATAGTTAGGTTAGGTCATTATATTGTACGCAGTTTACTTGAGAGGGGAATGCATGCATAAGGTAGAGTCAATTAAGCATATAATTTGTTTGACAATTGCTTAAAATTGTGGATTCCTATGACCTTTTGTGCTTAATTAGTTAGTATGGCTGTGTTTGATCAATTAGTGCAAATATTAGGTTATTACTATTATTTTTACCTATATTTATCTTAGTTTAAATAGTTTAGTGTAATTTTAGTTTGATACTCAAATACCTATTAATCAAATTCTCGTAAGTATGATAATTCTTATTCTTAAAAATACTTTTTACTTGTACACTGATCTATTTACTTGCAGAGTTAGTGTAATCAATAGCAAATGCTATCACCAGAAGCATGGTATTGATTACATAGAAACCTTTTCTCCAGTAGTGAAGCCTCAGACCATAAGAGTTGTACTTCTTTTGGCTCTTTCTTTTGATTGGGATGTCTTCCTCAATGGTGATCTCGAAGAAATTGTATACACGACTCAACCTCTTGGTTTTGTTGATTCTTCCATACCACACTTGGTTTGCAAGCTAAATAAGACTTTGTTTGGCCTCGAATAAGCTCCACGAGCTTAGTTCCACTAATTGTCCTTGATTTTGGTTGATTTGGGTTTTCAAGCTGTTAAATCAGATAGTTCTATGTTTGTGTCTTTCTTTTCTTAGAGGACTACAATATTACTTGTGTATATAGATGATATAATAGTCACAAGAAGTGACTCAAATTATCTTAATGAGCTTAATCAATTACTTAATTTCAAGTTTGCTTTAAAGGATCTGAGGAAGCTTCATTATTTTTTGGATATTGAGGTTAAGAGATCAGCTACTAGGATAACCTTGCCACAGCACAAGTACATTTAAGGACTTGCTTCAAAAGGGTGGACTAGAGTTAGCCAAACCTCATAGCACAGCTATGGTTTATGGTAAGTTGTTGTCGAAACATATGGTCACTTTGTATAGAAGTCTCATCGAAACCAATGTAAAACTAAACTTATTTTAAAGACAAAAATCAACCACAACACACACAACGTAGAATAGCCTAAAGTCATTTTTTACTTTTAAGAGAAATAAGTGAATACTATTAGTCCATTAAAATAGGTTAAAATAAAATCATAAATAATTGTTCTTTTTTAGAGGCATCATTTATTGTTGAAAAATTCTATTTATTACATTTCACCAATTATCTCTCCTTGCACCTCTCTCCTCTCAATTCCACTTGTTTTGTTAGTATCTAAAATTTTCATTTTCCTTAGAATGTTACTAATGCAAAATAACTATAAAAAAATCCATTCAGGGGCATCTATAAAATTGGGACGATATAAAGAGTAGTATTATAAAAAAATATTCAAATAAATAATAATATATATTATTTTTTTATAAAATTATTATTAATTAAATTATATTTTAAATAATAAATATAACATAAATTTTAATTATAAATATTTAATTACTATTTATCATATAAATCTGTAAAAATCTGTCGACGACATTTTACCTATATAAAATAGGATACGATATCCATTTCCTCTCCAGCCTTGAGAATTATATTCACTCCGGTCTCGGATAATACTGCTTGTTACTACGGCCAAAACAGTGTGTGTTTGAGAGAGAGAAAGCTAAATAGTAAAGGAGAAGTGATCGCTGAAGGGCATCCATCCATTAACTGCTACGACCTGTATGTTCTTGGGGACCAGAGGGAGTGTGGGGTGTTTCTTAATTACCAATTAAAGCTGTTACGTTTTTACTTCTCTTATTCTTATTGTTCTTTACTTTGTTCAATTCGTTTTCGTAAATTTGTTATATTTTGTTGTTGTTGCCAGGATTAGGTTTAGGGCTTCCCCTTGATCCTGCAAGTGGTCCCCACGCCATGGAAGGAGATGGAGGTGAGTTCCAGGATTGGGAGTTTCTCCCCAATTCCGAAACTACCCTTATCAACTCCCTGGATAACCTCTCCAGTTTTGAAGAAGGTATCAAACGTGACTCCGATGGCATGGTCAGGTCTGATTATTTCTCTATCCACAGCCACAACGAGGGAGGCTTCCCTGACACTACTGTTGCTTCTTCTACCAAAGCTGATCTGGGCGATCAGGGTTCCGTTGAATCCGACAATCCCAGTTGGATCGACCCCGGCTCAGACACTCGTTACGCCACCAATAATCCTTCCCAATCCTGGCCCGACTCCTCCAGTGACAGCTCTGACTATCGTCCTTTTACTGACTTTGATGCCAGCAATGAATTCGGCGTCGAATGCATTAAAAGTCAAGTTGAGTCTGAACCAGCTGAGCAAATTCCTTTTGGCGATGATGGAAATGAAAGCAACTCCTCTATCGTGGGCTCAGAGTCAGAAGGAGGATATGAACTTCCTGCTGCTGTGTATGGAAATGTTGCAATTGGAAACGGTGAACAAGTAAATTCCAATGCAAAATCAGATGCTGAACAAGGAGAAAATAGGGCGGTAATTTGGTGGAAGGTTCCGTTTGAGGTAATCAAATATTGTGTTTTAAGGATTAGCAGCCCTGTTTGGACTTTCTCTGTGGTGGCTGCTGTTGTGGGATTTGTTATCCTTGGAAGGAGACTGTATAAGATGAAGCGCAAAAGCCAGAGCTTGCAGCTCAAAGTTACTATGGATGGCAAGGTAAGTTCTATTTATGCCCTATCATTGGTGCAATACGTGATGGGTTTTTATTTCTATAATTCTTGAATTTCTGATTTATTGTTCTCGTATTTGAACCGAAGTTTTGATATTTTTAATTTAGCTGAACCAAGGTTTCTAGGGGTTTTTATTCCGTTGAATCTTTGTAATTGTGGGTGGAATATTGTGTGTATAGCATTTCTAAAATAACAGTAGTATTTTACGAATGATGTCATTGTTGTTGATTCGCATTTTGCTTAGGCTAACTTTTTATCTTATATAAGTTTATGTATGAGATACACCACACTATTTGGTAGTTGGTAGAGTTTATTCATTTTAGGTTTTGTACGTTGCAACATCGACAATTATATATAAATAAATGGTTTTATGATCTAAACAAATAAGGTGAACATGCCAGAGTCCTGAGAAATAAGGGTCTTTTTCTTCAATCAGAAGATGTATTTCATATTGCTGTTACGTTATATTTTTTAATTAATTGTATTATAGGCACTGTTACCGGTTGAGGAGCTGACATAGGCGTCATCTGATGCTTTTGGCTTTTGCCTTTTCTTCTTTTGATTGATAGGATTTTGCAATAACTTTTTAAAAAATTTATTTTGTTGCTGAACCCATAATGGGAACTATGCATTGCATTCATAAATGATGACAAAATTTGGTAATATAGTTCTTGCCAGACGGAGTCTTATCTAGATCATTGAGAAAGCTTAGGGCTCAAAGATTATCATAAAATATAGTAAACAATTTTTTTATGTAACTTTAAGATTGTCATAATTGAGTGGTGTGGATTTGGACTCTCTTCATTAGCATGTTAAAACGTGTAGTTCATGTAAACATTGGATGTTGGTTTTTTTTGATGGAATAATGTTTTACATTGTAGTTGTTGGGAAAAATTAGTAAATTTCTACAATCAAATTTATGGAGGAGCAAAACAATAAATAATGTAAAGAAGAAATAAGGAAATAACATAAAGAGAATTTTACGTGGTTCTCTCCAAAATCTAACTGGACTACTACACAGAACTGCCGTAGCTCACTTTTATTATGAGAGATTTTATTACAGTGTTTAAATACAACACTTAACTCACAACCCAAAACCCAATACACCCCAATAAATATTTCTCTAATTTTCTTTTTCTCTTCTCTTATTGCAGAGAATTTTCTCTCCTCTTATTGCAGAGAATCTCTCTTTCTCTTCTCTCAATAGCAGATGATAATTTTCATGCCGGGATAGATTACAAATGCTAAAACCTTATCTATTTATAGAGCAGAAGAGATACTATTTGGAAGCAGATTATTGTGTGAATGCAATATTTCATTTTCTTCTATTGTGGGCTATATTAATTGCTTTGCAATATTTTTCTTGGGTTGCTGAAAGCTTCCCGTTTTCTCGGTGCTACAAGCATTTATTGGGTTGCTAGCTATTTGCTTCCAAAAGAGTCAAGAATGGTAGGCACCATTTCTGACAATCTCCTACTTGGAGAATGATTTCAATCATATCTCCACACACGATCACTGCAGCAACTCTTTTCTCGTTTGTCACGTTCGTAGGCCAACTGAAGTTAAACACAACTTTAGTTTATCAATGGTCATCGTTTTTGTAAACATGTCAGCAGGGTTCTCGTTTCCTTGTATCTTCTCAAGTTTGAAAACATCTTCTTTCAGAAGTGATATGATAAAATGATACCGTAGTTGTATATGTTTCGTTCTGGAATGGAAAAATGAATTTTTTTCAATATGTATGGCACTCTGACTATCGCAATATAACACATCGCATTCATGTTTCTTTCTTAATTCTTCCAAGAAACCTTGCAACTAAATCATCTCTTTGTTGGCTTTCTTGATTGCAACATATTTAGCTTCAGTGGTGGAGAGAGCAACAATTTTTTGCAATTGAGAAACCCAATTCTAAGTCAGTATCCACACAGCCTTCAAGAGCCATATCTCCAGTTCTAAAAGTGTCATATTTGTGGTATCTTGCAAATATATGAGAATCCACTTGACAGCCTCCCAATGTCTCTTACTTGGATTATTTATTTATCTACTTACAGCCCCATTGCATGTGAAATGTTTGGTCTGGTACAAACCACAGTATACATCAAACTTGCTATAGCTAAAGCATATGAAACATTTTCTATATTAATACGTTCTTCTGCAGTTTTAGGTGACTGCTCCTTGGATAGTTTGAAATGAACACTTAAAGGAGTGCTCACTGGTTTTTCATCCTTCATATTGAACTTGTCAAGTACTTTGCTAATATATTCAACCTGTGATAACATTATGGTTCCTAATGTCTTGTCCCAGTTGATCCTCATTCCAAGAATCTGTTTTGCAGCTTCCAAATCTTTTATTGCAAATTGTTCTGACAATTGTCATTTCATATATAGTTGTCGAACTTCTACACATAGCAACAATGATCACCTGACATCTAGTACCTGGCATTTAGTGAAGCCATTGCTGCTCATAAAAGAATTGAATTTTTTGTACCATTGTCTTAGAGTTTGTTTTAGACCATACAAACTCTTTTTAAACTTACATACCAAGTTTTCTTTGCCTGCTATTTCAGAACATTATGGTTCTATATATATCTCTTCTTCCAAATCATCGTGAAGGAATGTTGTCTTGACATCTGACTATTCAAGAGATAAATTCTCCGCAACTATAAACTTTAATACCAGCCTTATTGTGGTCAACTTCACAACTGGAGAGAAAATTTCAGTGTAGTCGATCCTTGCTTTCTGCTGGAAACCTTTAACAACTAATCTAGCCTTGTGTCGCTTACTCCCATCATGCTCCCTTTTCATTCTAAAAACCCATTTATTATGAAGAGTCGTCTTGCCTTTTGACAATTTTACAAGTTTCATGTTTGGTTTAACATGAGTGAGTCCATCTCATCTTTCATGGCAAACTTCCACTTGACAAAATCATTCATTTGCATTGCTTCTTCATAAGACTTTGGTTATCCTTTGTCAGTCAATAAGAAATTTTGGGAGGGTGAGTAGCGCTGTATTGATTTGTGTGATTTGGTGGTGCGCCTCAATCTAGGTGTGGTTCCTCTTGTTGTGGAACTTTGTCTTGTTCTTCTAGTGGAACTTCATTCTTTGGTTCTTTTTATGGAACTTGGTTCCCTGGTTTTGGAAGAACATTTTTTGGGTTGCTTTGGACCCTACTATGCACATCCTCTTTAAAGATCTCCTTTAACTCAACATATCCTTTTGTTTGAGTATCATTGTTAATGCTACCAAATTTTAATATTGACCTGTCCTTGCATACAATCTTTTCATTGAATATAACATCTCGACTTTTGATAATTTTTCGTTTTTCATAATCCCAAAAGCGATAACTAAATTCATCATAACCATATCCAATAAAGATACATTTCTTGGACTTCGGGTCAAGCTTACTTCTTTCAGTAGAATCAATATAAATATATGAAACACAGCCGAAAACCTTTAAGTGTAAAAAGTTTAACTCTTTGTCACTCTAAACTTCCTCTGGCAATCTTTCATTCAAAAGAATAGAGGGTCCACGGTTGATCAGGTAATTTGCTATATTGATGACCTCAACCCAAAACATTTTGGGCAAACTTGCATGTATTCTCATGCTTCTGGCACGATCATTCAGGGTTCTATTCATGCGTTTTGTAACACCATTTTGTTGTAGTGTCCTTGGAATAGTCTTCTCTATTTTGATTCCATTGCTTGCACAATAGTCGATGAATCTTCTATCTGTGTATTCTCCTCCATCGTCAGACCTTAGGCACTTTACTTTCAAGCCAGTCTCATTTTCCTCCATAGCTTTTCATTTTTTGAAAACATCATGTACTTTTGATTTCTTTTTCAGGAAATAAACCCACACCTTGTTAAATCGTCAATAAATGACACATAGTACGATGAGCCTCTAAGGGAATTAATTGGAGCTGGTCCCCACACGTCTGTGTGAACCAACTCTAACTTTTTTGACTTCAGTGTTTTTCTAGCTTTTGGAAAGCTAACTTTCTTCTGTTTGCCGAATGTAGTCTTTTCACAAATCAATGTCCACCGACTTCGCACCTGGTAGTTTTCCTTTTGACCTGAGTACCTTCATCCCTTTTTTCTCATATGACCAAGCTTTTGGTGCTACAGATTTGATTTTTCATCTACATCCATGACTGCTATAGTGCTCACACTATTTGATGTTACATAAAGGGTTTCGATTGTATTTTCATAAGCTAAAACCATAACTTCTTTTGTTATCTTCCACATGCGATTCGTGAAGGTTGCTAAATAACTTCCTCATCGCATTCTTTAGCTTCCACATAATCCCATTTGGCAACTTCACTCGAACATCTCTTTTGTCCACAATCTTCAAGGGTCATCATCTGCTAGATGAACTTTTCCGAAATCACCACCAGTGTAATTTTCTATATTTCGCTTCAGGAGATAGGGTGAAATGATGCACTTGAATCCAAAATTCAAGATTCAATCGAATTGTTGACAATCAAGATAAGAGCATCACCTGTTTTTTCAACAACATTTGTGATTTCTTTTGCATCACTATTTTTTACAGGTGCTCGACAGTCTCTTTTGAGATGTTCTTTTCATCTGCAATTCTAGCAATTTAAATTTTCTTTGCTAAATCTTGACTTGTTTTGTCTAGGCTTAGACTTGCCTTTGAGCTCCTCTTAAATATTCTTCCTCATGATTCTGTATGTCGAGCAGAAGTTAATGCCTCACTAGATTCTTTCCGACGAATTTCATCGCTTAGAATCAAATCATGAGCAGTATCCCACTTTATCATCGTGCCTGTTGAGGAATTACTTATTGCTGTCACTGTACCATTCCAGCTTTCTGGTAGAGAGGACAAGAGAATCAAGGCTTGAATTTCGTCATCAAAATTAATGCCTACAGAACTCAACTGTGTTAGAATAGAGTTAAGAACATTTAGGTGATCAGTAATTGGTGCTTCTTCTGACATCTTTAAATTGATTAGCTTTCTCATTAAATGTACTTTATTTGAAGC
Organism: Elaeagnus macrophylla; assembly: GCA_029378325.1. Taxonomy (NCBI): domain Eukaryota; kingdom Viridiplantae; phylum Streptophyta; class Magnoliopsida; order Rosales; family Elaeagnaceae; genus Elaeagnus; species Elaeagnus macrophylla. The sequence continues at coordinate 74,254 of CM055642.1, read as the reverse complement.
AGTTAATTTTTCGTATATAATTGATAATGTTTTCATCAAACCTGCCATCGTTGTTTCCTTTGCGATGTTGAAGGCAATGTTGCGAGACAGCGTTAATAGGATTGGTCCTAGGTTCTTAGTGCCTGCCTGTCAAGAAGATTCTAATCTTCTTGCTTCATACTTTTTAGTTTTATTCTTGAGAGGGGTTTGTGCATATTTTTGTGGTACATATAATCTTGAATCTGCATTTTTTAAAAATCAAAATCTGACCCATTGAATTTCTCAATTTTAACTTTTCTTTCATCTATTGCCATTGCTTCCACTCAAATATAGTAACTTCAAAATCACCGTTGCAAAATAATGATGTGTGAATAGTAACATGAACAATACACTATTCAACTTCTGACTTTTACTTTACTTATTAGTGAATAGTACTTTCACTATTTGTACAGTAACTATTACTATTTGATGAATAGTAACTTTTACATAACGTGATTTTTTGTACAAGAACTTCACAACCTTGAATCCTGATACCAGTTAGAAAAAATTGATAAATTTTCACAACTAAGTTTACGGAAGAGTAAAACAATAAATAATGTAAAGCAGGAATAAATAAATAACATAAAATTTTACGTGGTTGATCCCAAAATTTACTGGGTTATTCTATAAAGTTGCTGCAGCTCACTTTAGGAGATTATATTACGGTGTTTAAATATAACACTCAACTCTCAATCCAATACACTCAAATAAATATTTTTCTCTTTTTCTTTTTCTTTTTCTCTTCTCTCACTGCAGAGAATTTTCTTTCTCTTCTCTCAATAGCAAATGATAATTTTCCTGCTGGGATAGATTACAAATGCTCAAACCTTCTCTATTTATAGAGCAGAATAGATACTATTTGGAAGCAGATTATTGTGTGAATGCAATATTTCATTTTCTTCTATTGTGGGCTGTATTAATTGCTCTGCAATATTTTTCTTTGAGTTGTTGTTGAAAGCTTCCCTTTTTTTCTGCTGGTGCTACAAGCATTTATTGGGTTGCTAGCTCTTTGCTTCCAAAAGAGTCAAGAATGGTAGGCACCATTTCTGACAGAAGTAGCTACATAAGTTCAGATTGATCATGGTGAAATGATGTGCATTTTTGCAAATGGAGTTCATTCTTGTGAATCGTGATGCCAGTTTGATGATTCTATGGGTATCAATTTGTGCCTCCCCAAATGCATGAACCAAATACAAATGGCTCGATACAATATAACACTAACCAAATGACCCAACTTGCTATTAGGGTTGAACACAATATGACACAAAAACATGAGCCGAAGAAACAAATAACATATTTAGTTAATATTTTGATATTATTATATGAATTATTTGTCATAAAAAATATGTTTTTGTATTTTAGTAAGATTCTTTTTTTATTAAAAATATTTAAATATCCTCTCTTTTTAAAGTTGATGATCCGATTACATGACAAACCGAACATGATATATGACTCATTAAAATGGACTAAACCTACCCGATTGCATTTGGACTGGCATGAATAGGCACCGTAGTCTCGTCATTACCAGAGTTTGTGTGCATAGCAATAACATACAGAGGGATTGGAAAAAAGAAATATGCTCACGCACTCTGGCACAATTGTTTTATTTTTATGCAAGTGTATTATTTATTTTCTTCATTGTGCATTTTATTTTACTTCCTGCTTTTGTGCATTTCTATATACTTATCCAGGATTGGCATAACGTATACATTGTTAAAGTGCATTTCCTTTGTCTCCAAGGAAGTACACTTGTACTTTGTGTGCTTTGGGTGTTTTTCACCATTTTTCTAGTGTTTTTTTTTCTGTTATTACTAGATATCCAGACTTGCTAATTTGATTGTGATTTTGCAGAAGGTGTCTCAGTTCATGAGTCGTGCAGCACGACTTAATGAAACATTCTCGGTGGTGAGACGGGTCCCTATAATTCGCCCTTCTCTTCCAGCAGCTGGGGTAACTCCGTGGCCTGTAATGACCTTGAGATAAGAGAACTCTTCATGAGAAATAGACAGAAGATGGGATAGTGCTGAATCCCTTGGTCATATCTACTATTATGTATAAACTGCCTGTTGTGTCAAAACATTTATATCTGCTTTCCATGTGTGTGAACTTAACTTCTGTGTACTAATTTTACTTTATTTTCTTGATAAAATATTGCTTTCTTGCTGCTTCACGACATGTGATCATTTTTTTTTTTTGCGTCAGAAACGAAATGTGATCATTTGATAACAAAGAATATTACTCCTACTAAAAGGCTTCAAGTAAATTATTCGATGATAGTGAGTTGTTCTTCACCCGCGTACTGATCGTTAAATTTTTTTGTACCAATCTTCTCCATTTGTCTTTGTGAATCCTTATGAAGGGGTTCTTTCTCAAGAAAGTCATCTAAAATTAAATACTAGTCCAATTGGTAATATCCCTTGACCCATTTCGTTCCCTCGTCAAATTCTGGGTTTCCTCTGATTTTTAGGTCCAGCTCTGTCCTAGTCTGCTTCCTTTTAATCTTATCAACTTTGTAATTGGTAGTTTTTATAGGAGTAACGAGTTTACTTTGCAAATAATGGGTAAAGAATATTGTCACTTACTCTGCTATATAGGCGATCGAAGTTACTAACCCCTCTCCCTGTGAGAGACCTTCTTTCTCTATACGCGAGCTTCATCGACTACCTTTTGCACGAGGTCTATTTCGACTTCTAATCCTTGAGATATTTATATCACTCAACTCCAAATTCAATCGTCTTTGATCTTCTATATTATGTTTTTTTTTTTTTTTTTTTAAATTACCCACTTAAAAAAAAACATATTTTTACATGGATGTGGGATCGGATGAATGAAAAGATGAAAACTCAAAATTGTTCTTCTTTCATAAGATGTGTTATATCAAATATGTTAAAAAAACTTGTGGTAAGGTCTATACGTATAAGATGTACATTAATTTTCTTGCAGTTTGCTTCTATTATTTATTGTCAAAGTAGTATATCGGAAAGAAAAAACTAATAGGGAAAATAACAAAACTAACGCCCCCAAAAATTATAATAACAAAACTAGCACCCCTATGTTCAATTAAAATTGAACGACGATAATTTGGACTCGTTCAATATTGAACGTTCAATATTATCCGTTCAATTAGAATTGAATGACGATAATTAGACCTATTTAATATTGAACGTTCAATATTTTACGTTCAAATTGAATATTGAACGTTCAATATTAAACGTTCAATTCTAATTGAACACAAGGGGGTGCTAGTTTTGTTATTATAATTTTTAGGGGGTGCTATTTTTGATAATTTCTCAAACTAATATTAGGAATATTTTTATCATCTTGAAGTTTCATGGTTTTCTCCATAATGGTGACAAATATTCATGTTCAAAATATTTTGCAATTTTCTTATGCTTTAAGTGATCTATTCTTTAAAGGGAGGTCCTCAGTGAGATTGAGCAGTAGATCGAAACTATCTATTTTTTATCAATTTGAATCTGATCCGATCTAAAGAAGATTTAAAGATGTCCAATTCGAATCCGAGCAAATCGAATTTTTCGAATCGGATAAGGTCGTATTGAGATTATAATTTATTTTAAAAAACTTGTTATATATAAAACAATTATAAATTTTAAATTGGTACATCATTAAATAAATTTATTTATTTATTTATTGTCACAAATAAGAGAATTAAAATAATAAAAAGTACACTCTTTAATATTATTAAATTATTATAAAAAATTTAACATTTATTTTATTTTTAAGCTAAATAATATGTTAATAAAATCAGGGTATGTATAATATTTAAATATAACATATTAAAAATAAAATATGTATTTATTTATAATTTTAATAATAATTCGGTTCGGATCGGATTGCAGCAGATTATAACATTTGTCGATTTGAATCCAAACTGATTGTATACTTTATAATTCAAATCCGATCCGACTATAAAATCTGCCAATTCAATTCGATTCAAATCCAACGAATCAAATTTCTTAATTTATGCGGATTGATTGAATTATTTGCTCACTCCTAATTCTCAGAATACTTGATCTTATGTGATCTCTGATTGTACTTGGTAATTTCTCTGCCTCTTTCTTTCAGTCTTCACTAAAGGAATATGTGAAGATCACTTGCAGATTTTATGTGCCCAAAACACTGTCAATTCTAAATGGTTTGTTGTGTTGGCATATATTTATTCTTTTAAAACCACACTTGGTGGAAATTTCATCAGGCTCAGAAACAGATCACCAGAAATGGTACAATTATCAAACACATGATGGGACTAGGCTTGATTTGGCTAGATATGGGATCAAGCTTTGAAGTTATCGATTTACCCAAGGTTTTACGCAGAATATCAAGCTGGTTGTTTTCTTGGTAACATATCCTTATATGTTTGTAACCGTGTATGCTCATCATTTAGCTAGATGTTCTCTCGACTATATACTCTTCCGTTGTATCATAGTCTTGCTTTTAAAATACAAGAGCTTCATCTTCTTCTTCTTCTATTTTCAATGGCATATCAACTCACTATGTTGCAACTGCTAGGCAGAACCAGCTTGAGATGAATTTGAGAGCATATCAGTCTCCATTGGTCACCTCCTACTATTATTGTGAGCTTCTCAGTGAAATTGCATCGCACCAATTATCTTATGTGACGTGAACAGATTAAGAGCTTAGTATACACTTATGGCTTGGATGATTATATATTTGACACTAAGGCAATACCATCAAGGATGATTTCTAGTACTAAAAACCCTCGTGTTTTGGTTTGTAATCCAACGTTCTATGTCTGGATTGGATTTTTGGTTCAGTCACTTGTAGCATTTTTTTTTTTTTTGAATCTCTAAGAAACCAACAGCAGCTGAGATGTGGAAACCTCTGGAGCAAATGTACCAATCCACTGCCCAATCACGTACAATGGATCTGAGGTCTCAACTTATATCACTAAAAAAAGTGATGAAACTGTTGATAATCCTGGTAGAGGATAAGATTATAGAAAATCACTTAGTTGTCATTGGTGAGCCAGCGAGGGATATGGTTAGGTACATTGTTAAAAGACTTGGATCTCGCTACAATGATTTTGTTTCTTCACCAATTATGCGATTGGAAGCAAGTGTTGATGAATTGCATAGTCTGTTGGCAAATCATGTCAGGATGTTGCTGAGGCAGCATAATGAGGAGGAGTCTACTTTACAAGCTAATGTAGTACGATTTAGCAAGATGAATATGCATAGAGGCAATAATTCCAACAATTCCACTAGGAACAACAATCTCAGTCTTGGTGTCTACATGACTATTTGAAAACATGTAGTACTAATCAAGGCACTCTCACTAAGGCAGCTGCCAGATTTGATGGCTATGAAAATAGCAAGAAAGGTGCAAAGGTGCCGATAGAAAAGTGAAATTTTTTTTTTAAGTATTATTAAAAAATTTGTCTAAGTTTGAAAGAAAATTTTTCTTAAAAAGTTTGAATAAATTCTTAATTAAATATTAATTTTTTTACGTATATATCTATCAAAAATTATAAAAATGCAGGTGATACATATCATATTTAGTTAAATTTAATGGAAAACTAATTTTACCATTCCTTAACACATTTTTTACAAACAAAAGATTTAAAAATACATCAAATCTAAAGGACTAAACATCATGTTGATGGCATTTTTTGTCAACATCAAAATGGGGGTGCACTTTTTCTTGCTGTGGATCTGTGAATAGAGAAAATACGTTAGAATTTTGGACCACCACAGGGTGCGGTGGCTTTTGGTCCTTCAATGCTTAAGTTAGTTCAGGTTATGGCGATGGGGGAGGAGACCTAAATCTTGACTCCTTGATAATAGGGAGAAGTGTAGATAGAGAGAATATATTGGTTGTTTGTAATATTGGTTATGTATTGTCACTTGTGACTTGTGTGAGAAAGGTGCATGTGTATAGGGGATAGAGATATACATGTTGGTTGTTGCTTATCCGATGAGATAAATTTATTCTTGCATCGGGGGCATATCTATCTGTAATTAGCTATTATCGGATAATTATAAAATATTCGGTACTTAGTTATCTGATAGTCGATTATCTAGCAGCTAGGCATAACTGCTTACTCAGTTCACTTTACCAAAATATAGTTATTCAGCCACTTTTAAGCTAATTATTTGTCTTGTTTCTAGCTTAATATCATAAAAATGTATTAATTTATGTTTAATTATGTCAATGTATGAATGGTAGCAAAAGAAGGAAAAACAAGTCAAATGACACAAGTTGTGCTGTTAGCACACAATTGTTATAGAAATGTATGGCAATGCTGTAGCAAAACTCCGGGCCACGAGGGAGAAAAAATTAGGCCTAGGCACGTGTTATAAACTAGCAATCCAAGAGCTTCAGGCTGTGATGCTCACTATTTTAGGCCGCAATGCAAGTACTTTTTAGGTAATTCGAGCATTTTAGGTTGCGACGCTCATTTATTTTAGCCAAGGAGCGAGTTGATTTTATTCGTGATAAGTGCCAAAATTACAATTTTTTGTTTAGACTATAATTCTTAGTTTGACCATATTTTCTACTTTGATTATAATTACTTGTGACCTAAAACACTTAGACTATAAATACAACTTTTAATGAACCAAGAAAAGGATTCAATACTTTTTACTCTAACCTAAACATCTAGAGAAAGAAGTAACAATTTAGAGAATGAGGCAAATGAAGAGGAAGATTCAAGATTGAAGGTGTTAGAGTTTAGTTTTAACACGGTGATTTCTGAGTGATAGGTGGAGATTGATTTTATCTTACTTTACCCATTTTGATTTTATCTATTCTCTTGTATTTTCTTATTATTTTAAAATTTATTGAATACGATTATATTTAGCTAAACTTGTTGCTAGGGTTCTTTTGAACTCAATCTTTTTATATAATGAATTAGTTTATTTTTTTTATTTTATTGTGATTGCAAATTATATTATATTTTCAATCCAAATTTCACGTCATTAATTGTCTAATTAATAATTATGCCATAAAAATAATTAGGTAGCTTTAAAAGAAATGTTTAATTGTTTGTCTTAATTGAATTGCATACATAATTTTTAGGCTAAGATGTATGATTCTTGTGTATGTGATTGATAATGACATTTTTAAAGAATAATAGTGTAATATAATTGGCATGAGAGTGTGATTAAGTTAGAGTACTATATTGTGTGTAATTTACTTGAGAGATAAATGTATGCATAGGTTAGAATCAATTGATCATATAATTTGTTTGACAATTGCTTGAGACAAAAAATTAATTATTGTGTAGAAGATTAAGAAATAGTGAATTTTTATGAATTTTTTGTGCTTAATTTGTCAACGTGATTGTGTTGGATCAAGTAGTATAAATATTAAGTTTTTATTATTTTTGTTATTTTACTTATTAATTATTTTTAACCTAAATAGTTTAGTATAATTGTAGTTTGATATTCAAATACTTGTTAAACTAATTCTGGTGGATACAACAACTCGATCTTTAAATATTGATAACTTGTACGAGTCTCGTATACTTTCTGTTTAGCATGAACAATGAGTCACGGCCCATACTGCAGAGTAGGACCAATATAAGCATGCCATATGACATGTATTATTTTATATCCAATATATCATATTAAATTTAAATAAAATGACTATTTAAATACTTCACTCTAAATAATATTCAATAATTATAACCAATCTTATTATTATTAAGTAGTAAGAGTAGTATCCATTTTTATATACATATTAGCTTTAATTATCAGTAATTCACTATTAAGAAATACCCATTATTTATTCTTGAATTAAGGACTTTTTTACTTTTAAAAAAGCAAATAGATGGACTGTACTTTAAAGAAACTTCTGTATTGATTATGAATTTGGCAAAAATAAAAGTAAAATAAATGGAACGACTAATATATAACTAATTTTTTTCTTTACTTTCGTTGCATATTTCACACATCATGTGTCTTTGTTTTGTACAATGACAAAACACTTAACCATAACTTGCAAAAAAAATTTTATTTCAAATCATTTTATAACTTTTGTCTTTATGTTTCATTAATAATAAACACATTCACAAATGTATCACAAGAGAATTGGATTCTCATCTTTTACGTTGTCACAATTCACAAACAAATGAAACAATAAAATATGAAAAATTAAATACATGAACGTTTGTAGGGGAGTACCAAGTTAAAAAATTTGAGCACTTGAGGAGCATTCTTCTTGTCATTTGTTAATGGATGATCGTAAATTTGTTTATTGGTAAATCAAGAATTCATGTTAATTTAACGTATTTAAATGTAATTAATTATTCATTATTCTCTCTTTTTTTCTGTAATAATTACAGCTGCAACTTTTTTTTTGTTTAGTACCTCTTGCTTTGCACTTTAATCACTTTTCTCTGCTGTTTACAAATAGTTTTGAAGTATTTTGCATTCAATTCGACCCCTTTATTACTATTATAAAAAAAAAAAAAAAGTCGACCCCTTTAACTCATGCGCAATCTATTTCTTTTTCACATGAAATTCATTTGCAACTGATAAAAACCAAACTAACAACCCATTAGTCTGCAATAGGAAGGGAGGCACTTACAATGCCTTTAAGCTCCTTGAGCACTTTAGCAATATTGTTGACGTTGCCAAGAACATTGGCAACGGTGGCGAACAATGGCTCAATTACCATGGATGGTGTTCTTATTCTCAACAAGGGCTTGAACAATGTGAAAAATTCTACAGTGCCTCAATGTGACAAGACGGGCGACATTAGCGCAAATGACATTCAAGAAAACACCTTCGACAGCCTCAGAGGACTAGCACAGTACGGGCGTCAAAGAGAGCCTTCTTGTCGAGAACCCATTAGGAAAACCTTAAAAAGTATGTTTTTTCTATAGTATCTAAAGGAAAAAAGTATAATAATTAATTGATATTTTTAACAAATTCTTATACTAGAATTAAAAAAAACTTGGATAAATAATATTTAATTATGAAAAGTAACACATATTTATATTAAAGGATTTTTTATTTTATCTATCTAAATTTAGCTAGTAATGTAATTTTTTCTTCAGTTTTAATTCATATAAATAATATATTTATGATTATTTTCATTTTATTTGTTCAAATTAATAATGTTTTATTTTAAGCGATTGAAAATTTCTCGAAAGGATGAAGTAATTTATATAAATATTTTGAAATTATCATATTATATAATTTTATTGAACATTAACTTCATCATATAGGAAAATTTTATAATATTTTTCATAAATAATTCTTATTAATCCAAATAATTAATGAATGAAAATATCAACTTTTCAATTAGATAAGGCTTGGAAAAAATAGTAACTTGAAAAACAATACTTTTAATTAAAAATAAAATTACTAATTTATAATATAATATATATGTGATAGACAAATTTTCTCAAAATTATTTTATTTTTGGTATTTATTATTATTATTTTTTGAATAAAAAAGCTATACTTGTGTTTGCTTTTGGAAAATTAATCATTTTGATGCATAAATGACCAAATTATTCAATTAGTTTTATTTTTAATCTCACTCAGTAAAAAAAAATATATTCATCTTCATATAATATTAAGAAATATATGTTAATTTACGTTATAAGAAAAATGAACATATATATATTTTTTTTTCTAATAGGGATTAAAAGTAAAACTTTATATATGAAAAAATGTTATGCTATACAATTAATTCAATTTTTAGTCATTTTATATTTATTTATTTATTTATACTTTGCAAAGTCCATAAATTTAGGAAAATTAGTTCATTTTTTTTATTTTGTTTTTATATTTTTTTATTTATACTTTAAAAGTGTATAAATAAAAAAAAAGAAAAAAGTAATAAGACATATACAAAGTACGAGCATTTAACTAATATGTATATATACATTCTAGTCAAATGCATGTGCTTCACGTGTAATATACTATTTTTATATTTTTTTATGATATTAAAAAATATATTTATTAATTTATTTAATAAATAAATTACTAAAAATTTATTTACAACTTAATTATATTTATAAAAAAAAACTCATTGTGGTACACAAAAATAGTTTTTAGACTCTCAAACTTAAAAAATAAAAAAATTATGAAAAGAATAACTATCATAAAATAAAAATTATCTAGATCATGAAAAAATTACATTACAAAAAAAAAAAAAAAAAAAAAAAAAAAGAAGAAGAAGATAAGACTCAAACAAAAATAATTAATGTTCATGTAATATAAAAAATAAATTTGTATAATAGAAAAAAAGTAACAAAATTATGATATAATTTAACTATTATAATTAAATAAATAAAATTAATAATAGTGACAATTTTCAAAATTAAATTTGAATGATTTTGTTCAACCTTTTTTCTTTTAATTATAATACTATCATTATTTTGTAATCTTCTTTTTTATCTTTAAATTTTTTTCTTCATTATTTGTTTACATTATTTTTTAATTTTATTTTTCAGACCATATTTAAGAAAAAAAATTAATTTAAACATAAATTATGTATCTTATTCGTATTAAATTTAAACTATTTTGTAAAATATTTTCATTAATTACAAGTATAGTCATAATTTTGAAAATAAATATGTATTTTATTTTATTTAGGATTTCTAGTTTAGAAAATTAAATTATAAATAAAAGCTTAGAATTTTATCTTTTATCTTTGAAATATTTTTCCTTATTTATTTGTGTCATTTTTTTTTGCTATTTTAATCCATTATTTTAAAATAAAAGTAAAAATAATAAAATTTAGTCATTATAATGTAACGTATAAAAGAAATAGTAATGATATTTTTCTAATCAAGGCAAAAATTTGAGAAAAAAATTGTTACGTAAAATTTCTTGTAAAAAAAATATAAATTATAAACAAAACTCTTGAGATCTTATCTTTATAATGAAATAATTATTATCATTAAATAAATAATAATTATAATTTCCTAATTAAACAAAAAATTTAAGGACAAAATCGTTCAAAATGACACATAGATAAATATATATAGTAATAAGATAAGGTAATTAATAATGATAATTTTGTAGTTAAAATAAAAATTTAAAAATAAGAGATAGTAAATAATATATAGACAAATATATATATATATATATATATATATATATATATATATATATATATATATATATATATATATATATATTTATCTTATTTTTTGGTTTAAGAACGTAATTAGTTTAATTGATTTTTAGATATCTCAAATACGTATATATTACATAAATAAAAAATCATATTTTTAATAATATTTTAATTTTTTTAAGTCTCACGTCCGTAATGGAAAACAAAATAAAAATTTGTAGTTTAACATATTATGTAATACGTTTATTTATAATACTAGGTTTAGACATGTGATTTGCACGTACAATTTGAATTTGTTTTTTATTTATATTTTTTAGTAATATTATATGTATTAAGTTCTTGCATGCATTAAGTGATATATTTATACTAAATTTTAATGGTGAGATTTTAAAATAATTGTCAAACTACTTAATAATAAGATTTAATTATATTGTAATATGTAGACTGATGCATATATTAAATTGTGATAAAAAATAATTTTCTTTATTTTTACTTGCATGTGTTTATTTTTATTTTTATCTTTATCTATAAACCTTAAAATTTTGTGCTTAAAAAAATAAAGATAATATCAATTCTTTTACTAAATCAAAATGCTTTAATTTATTGGTTGATTTGATATAAAAAATAATAATATTATATGCATCAAATGATATGTCTGTATTAAATTGGATGTTAAATTTTGAAGGTAAGAGAGTTTGGAGACCTGAAGTTACTAAGAGATAATTTATTAACCGATAATCAATTATATTTTAACATGTTAATTGATTTATGAATCAAAATTGTAATAAAAAGAACTTTATTATAAGAAAAATTAAAAGAGTTTTAAAAATAATAAAATTGTCAAAAAAAAAATTTTGTATGAATGAACTCTAAGTCTACATTGTTTACTTTTTTATATATAAGAAAAATAAAAAATGAGTTTACATTTTTTAAAAAAAATTTAATATTTGTCAAATGTTGAGGAGTCTAACTCCCTCTTTTATTATAGAGTATGTTAAAATAATAAAATTATAAAAAAAAATTTCAATTCAAATGATATTTAAATATGCATTAGTTGATGATAATAATAATAAACGATTGATAATAATAATATGCATTAGTTGAGAAAATTTCAATGTGAATGATCTTTAAATATGCATTAATTGCATTTATGTACTTTTTTTTATATTAGAGGAAAAAACTAACAAATGGTTTAAAAAATAACGAAAAAATAATAAAAATAACACTACTTAAAATTGGTGACAATAAAAATAGTACCATTGTGTTCAAATCATATATTTTTACTATTAAAAATCATTGTTACATTATTTTTTTGAACTCATTCAATTAGATGTCGTTCAAATTAAACTGCGATAATTTAGACTCGTTCAATATTAAACGTTATCTAATTGAACACTGTTCAATATTATTGAGTGTTATTTTTATTATTATAAATTTTAGGAAATTTATTTTTGGTAATTTTTGACAATTTTTGACATAGATTAAATTCGGTTCAAGTTAGAGTTGAACTAATTTAAGTTGGGTTAGTTTAAGCCCATTCAAACTAGCCCAATCTGTACGAATTGACATTCTTAATTTTCAACAAATTTTTTTTTTTTTGTACTTACAATAAAAACAACATTTTTTCAGCCATTTTTTCATCTCTTTCCTCTCCTAGAATATCTAAAATTTGTATATAAAATATTAAACTTAATTACATATGTTTGGATTAAAAATCATAAAACTCAAACCCATCATTCCCAATCTTAATCATTCTCAAACTACTTTTTTACGACACAAAATTTATAAAATCCAAATCAACATGATTATTTGCTCCATCAAAGTCAATCTTGAGAATCAAATTAAGCTTACTTATTGCTTCATAATCGTTAGTAACCTCAACAAATCAACTTCAATATATATAGTTTGTCTAAAAAATGGAACACTGAATCAAATATCTTAGGATTAAAAATCATAAAATTCAAACATTTAATTCACAATCTAAATCATTCTCCAAATATCTGTTTTCAACACAATTCATAAAATTCAAACAAACACGATTATTTGCTCCTTCAAAGTCAAACTTGAGAATCAAAACTTAGTTATTCCTCCATAATCGTTAGTAACCTCCATAAATCAACTTTGAATATCTAAAATTTGTCAATAAAATAGTAAACTTAATTATATATCTTAGGATTAAAAATCATAAAACTCAAACCCTTCATTCTCAATCTTAATCATTCTCCAACACAAAATTCATCAAATCTAAATCAACATGATTATCTGCTCCATCAAAATTTATCTTGAGAATCAAAGCTTAGTTATTGCTCCATAATCGTTAGTAACCTCAACAAATCAACTTCAATATCTAAAATTTGTCTATAAAAAAGTAAACTCAATCACATATCTAAGTATTAAAAATCATAAAATTGAAACGCTTGATTCAAAATCTCAATCAATCTCCAAATACTTTTTTTTCGACACAATTTATAAAATACAAATAAACAAGATTATCTTCTCCATCAAAGTCAATCTTGAGAATCAAAGCTTAGTTATTGCTCCTATAATTGTCGGTAACCTCCACAAATCAACTTAAATATCTAAAATTTGCCTATAAAATAGTAAACTCAATTACATATATTAGGATTAAAAATCATAAAATTGAAACCCATTGATTTCCAATCTCAATCATTCTCCAAATACTTTTTTTCTACACAAAAATCATGAAATTCAAATCAACATGATTATTTGCTCCTTCAAAGTCAATCTTGAGAATTAAAGCTTAGTTATTCCTCCATAATCGTTACTAAAACCTCTACAAATCAACTTGAATATCTAAAATTTGTTAATAAAATAGTAAACTCAATCACATATCTTAGTATTAAAAATCATAAAACTGAAACGCTTGATTCACAATCTCAATCAATCTCTAAATACTTTTTTTCGGACACAATTCATAAAATCCAAATAAATAAGAATACCTACTCCATCAAAGTCAATCTTGAGAAACAAAGCTTAATTATTGCTCCATAATCGTTAATAACCTCTTTAACAACTAGAATATCTAAAATTTGTATATAAAATATTAAACTTAATTACATATGATTGGATTAAAAATCATAAAAGTCAAACGCTTTATTCTCAATCTTAATCATTCTCTAATTACTTTTTTACAACACAAAATTCATGAAATCTAAATCAACATAATTATCTACTTTATCAAAGTAAATCTTGAGAATTAAAGCATAGATATTGCTCTATAATCGTTAGTAACCTCAACAAATCAACTTCATTATTTATAATTTGTCTATAAAATAGAACACTAGATCATATATCTTAGGATTAAAAATCATAAAACTCAAAAACTTAATTCACAATCTCAATAATTCTCCAAATATATGTTTTTAACAAAATTCATAAAATTCAAACAAACACCATTTTCTACTCCATCAAAACACGATTATCTACTCCTTCAAAGTCAATCTTGAGATTCAAAGCTTAGTTATTCCTCCATAATCGTTAGTAACCTCTACAAATCAACTTAAATATTTAAAATTTGACAATAAAATAGTAAACTTAATTACATATTTTATGATTAAAAATCAAAAAATTCATAACCTTTCATCCCCAATCTTAATCATTCTCCAAATACTTTTCTACAACACAAAATTCTTCCAAACCAAATCAACATGATTATCTGCTCCATCAAAGTCAATCTTGAAAATCAAAGCTTAGTTATTGCTCCATAATCGTTAATAACCTCAACAAATCAACTTGAATATCTAAAATTTATCTATAAAATAGAACATTGAATCATATATCTTAGGATTAAAAATCATAAAATTCAAAAACTTAATTCAAAATCTCAATCGTTCTTCAAATATCTGTTTTCAACACAATTCATAAAATTCAAACAAACAAGATTATCTACTCCTTCAAAGTCAATCTTCAGAATCAAAGCCTACATATTCCTACATAATTGTTAGTAACTTCCACAAATCAACTTCAATATCTAAAATTTGTCTATAAAATAGTACATTGAATCATATATCATAAGATTAAAAATCATAAAACTCAAACTCTTAATTCACAATCTCAATCAATCTCCAAATATCTGTTTTCAACACAATTCATAAAATCCAAACAAACACGATTATCTAGTCCTTCAAAATCAATCTTGAGAATCAAAGCTTAGTTATTTCTCTGTAATCGTTAGTAACATCCACAAATCAACTTGAATATCTAAAATTTGTCAGTAAAATAGTAAACTTAATTACATATCTTAGGATTAAAAATAATAAAACTCAAACCCTTCATTCACAATCTTAATCATTCTCGAAATACAAAATTCATGAAATCCAAACAAACACGATTATCTACTCCTTCAAAGTCAATCTTGAGATTCAAGGTCGGTCTCTCAAGAAATTGCAGTGGTTCTAAATAACTTTCTTAATCTAAATAGAGTTCTAACAAAAATAAAACACTAATTAAATAGAGTTATAGTGAAACTAAAACTCTAAGCAACTAGAGTCCTAAACCTAGTAAAACTGTAAAAAGGTGTTTGATTTGTGACAGGAACAATGATACGATCAATTAAACTAAAACAAAATCGCAAGTTAACAATCAATTCAGGTAGATTAAAAATCAATGGAGGATGTATGGACGTTTAGTTTGATTGATCATGCTTGTATCGAAAAAGTATGGTGAAATAACATGAATGTTCTAAATAAACAATATTATCCGTTTTTCTTTTAATTACGAGACTACCTTCGGTCGGGGTAAATTTCTTTGTTGATTAACTAATTAACTACCTTCAATTGGGGTAAATCACATAGCAATCAAATTATGTGCAAGAAAATACATGCCAGTTAAACTAATGCTATGATTAAGTCACTAATTTGAAGCTTTGATTAAGTGTTTCGGAATAAAGTTAAGGTGACATTCTTATAACTAGATTCTCGAATTTTTCAACCTCACTACGAATCTCAAATTGGCCCATGATAATTCATAATTAAATATCTAAACATGCTCTTAATCAAAAGGTAATTCATTTATATTAAATCAATAAAATATACACCATACACAATTCTAGCAAAAATGATAACACAAACTAAACATCCATAATAAAACTAGCCGCTCATGTTCATATTAAAATTCATAGACAAATATAATATGATCATACACTTCAACGAAAGAAGAAGAAAATAGAATTCTATAACAACAAAGAAAACCTAGATCTAAATACCGCTTATGAATGGGATAGCGTTTTTCTCCAAAAGCTTTATCTTCGATCGTCGACCGCTTCCTTGGATCCTTAGAATAGTTTCTCTAGCTTCGTTTTAGTGTAGCAAAACTCCCAAAACTGATTGAATGTAGTGTTTGGTTGCAAAATTGTAATGTGTAAGAGTTGTATTCAAGTTGTTCGAGTTGTATATAAGGGGGAGTCTAAGGGGGTATTTATAGATGTAAGGGTGATGAGTGCTCGAAAAGTACTAATATTTCGTGATTAATTATGCTTGATTGATTGATATATAGATTTATTATGACTATTATTTCGATTATTTTCATAAATCTATCCATTCGGAGTCACGGGTATATTTTAGTGCATTTCAGGTGTTTTTAGCGTCAAATGATTCAAATGATGAAAACACGCGAAGACGGAACACCTACGGCGCTCGGATCACGAGTTACGGACTAATTAAGACGAATATGTAAGCCTTACATATAGTGCCATCACATATGTAAGGGGGGACGTGAAAAGAAAGAAAGCATTGCCCGCCGCGGCGTGAGGCTCTCGGGTTTGATCCTGAAAACATATAAGCATTGCGCGCCGCGGCGAGGGAATTGTATGCCGCGGCGGGGAGCTCTCGGGTTTTTGCATATTTTCCAAATTTTGTGTTGCGCCGCGGCGGGAAAAATGCATGCCGCGGCGCGCCTATTCCTATTGCAATCAGGAATCCCTTACATCTATAAATACCCCCTTAGACCCCCTTTACAAATAGAACTCGAATTGATACACAACTCTTACACTTTACAATTTTGCAACCAAACAAGAGATTCAATCAACTTTGGGAGTTTTGCTACACAAAAACAAAGCAAGAGAAACTATTCTAAGGATCCAAAGAAGCCGTCGACAATCGAAGATAAAGCTTACGGAGAAGTACGTCAACCAATCCATAAGCGGTATTTAGATCTAGGTTTTCTTTGATGTTGTAGAATTCTATTTTTCTTCTTCTTTTGTTGGAGTGTATGTTCATATTTTATTTGTCTATGAATATTAATATGAACATGTCTCGCTAGTTTTATTATGGATGTTTAGTTTGTGTTGCCATGTTTGCTAGAACTGTGTATGGTGTATTCTATTGATTTAATATAAACGAATTACTTTTTGATTAAGAGCATGTTTAGATATTTGATTATGAATAATCATGGGCCCATTTGATGTTCGTAGTTAGATTGAAAAATCTGAGAATTTAGTTATAGGAACGTCACCTTAACTCTATTCCGAAACACTTAATCGAAGCTTCAAGTTAGTGACTTAGTCATAGCATTAATTTGATTGGCATGTTTTCCTTGCGCATAATTTGATTACTATTTGATTTACCCCCGCCAAAGGCAATTAATTAGTTAATCAATAAAGAGACTTACCCCCGCCAAAAGGAGTCTCGTAATTAAAAGGAAAGCCGGTAGTTTAGTTTATATAGGACGTTCATGTTATCTCACCATACCTTTTCGATGCAAGCATGGTCAACCAAGCTAAACGTCCATACATTCTCCATTGATCTTCAAATATATCTGAATTGATTGTTTAATTGCGATTTTGTTTTCGTTTAATTGCTCGTACCTTGTTCCCGTTACAAATCAAACACCTTTTTACAGTTTTACTAGCTTTAGGATTCTAGTTACTTAGAGTTTTAGTTTTACTAAAACTCTATTTAATTACTCTTTTATTTTCATTAGAACTCTATTTAGATTAAAAAGTTAGTTATTTAAAACCACTGCAATTCCTTGAGAGACCGACCTTGGAAGTTGCTTATCACTTTACTACGAGTGATTCGTACACTTGCGAGTACACATTTTAACACATCAAAGGGTTCACACAAATCCTGATTGCCATATGAATAGGCGCACCGCGGCACACATTTTTTCCGCCGCAGCGCAACACAAATTCTGAAAATAATGTCAAAACCCGAGAGCTCCCTGCTGCGGCATGACTTTTCCTCGCCGCGACGCGTGTTGCCTTCCTTTTCTTCATATTCACCCCCTTACATATGTGATGGCTAGTTATGTAAGGCTTACATATTTGTCTCGTTTAGCCCGTAACTCGTGATCCGAGCACCGTAAGTTTTTCGTCTTTGCATGTTCTCATTATTTGACTCATTTGACGCTAAAAATACTTGAAATGCACTAAAACATACCCGTGATTCCGAATAGATAGATTAATAAAATTAATCGAATAAACAACAAATAATAAATCTATTTCTAAACAATTAAGTGCAATAAACTACGAAATATTAGTGCTTTTCAAGCACTCATCAGTAACCTCCACAAATCAACTTGAATATCTAAAATTTGTCAATAAAATAATAAACTTAATCATAAAATTTTTATGATTAAAAATCATAAAACTCAAACCCTTAATTCACAATCTCAATCATTCTCCAAATATCTGTTTTCAACACAATTCATAAAATCTAAACAAAAATGATTACCTAGTCCTTCAAAATCAATCTTAAGAATCAAAGTTTAGTTACTCCTCTATAATCGTTAGTAACCTCCATAAATCAACTTGAATATCTAAAATTTGACTATAAAATAGTATACTAAATTATATATCATAAGATTAAAAATCATAAAATTCAAACCCTTAATTCACAATCTCAATCACTCTCCAAATATCTGTTTTCAACACAATTCATAAAATCCAAGCAAACACAATTATCTAGTCCTTCAAAATCAATCTTGAGAATCAAAGCTTAATTATTCCTCTATAATCGTTAGTAACCTCCACAAATCAACTTGAATATCTAAAATTTGTCAGTAAAATAATAAACTTAATTACATATCTTAGGATTAAAAATAAAAAAACTCAAACCATTCATTCACAATCTTAATCATTCTCCAAATACTTTTTCTCAATACAAAATTCATGAAGTCCAAACAAACACGATTATCAACTCCTTCAAAGTCAATCTTGAGATTCAAAGCTTAGTTATTCCTTCATAATCGTTAGTAACCCCAACAAATCAACTTGAATATCTAAAATTTGTTTATAAAATAGTAAACAGAATCATATATTTTAAGATTAAAAATCATAAACTCAAACCCTTAATTCGCAATCTCAATCATTCTCCAAATATCTATTTTCAACACAATTCATAAAATCCAAACAAACGCGATTATCTACTCCTTCAAAGTTAATCTTGAGAATCAAAGCTTAGTTATTGCTCTTATAATCGTTAGTAACCTCTACAAATTAACTTGAATATCAAAAACTTTCCTATTAAATAGTAAATTCAAATACATATATTAGCATTAAAAATCATAAAACTGAAACCCTTGATTCACAATCTCAATCATTCTCCAAGTATTTTTTTTCTACACAAAAATCATAAAATCCAAATCAACATAATTATCTGCTCCTTCAAAGTCAATCTTAAAAATTAAAGCTTAGTTATTTCTTCATAATCGTTACTAAAACCTCCACAAATCAACTTGAATATCTAAATTTTGTCTATAAAATAGTAAACTCAATCACATATCTTAGTATTAAAAATCAGAAAACTAAAACGCTTGATTCACAATCTCAATCAATCTCCAAATACATTTTTCTGACATAATTCATAAAATCCAAATAAACATGATTTTCTACTCCTTCAAAGTCGATCTTGAGAATCAAAGCTTAATTATTGCTCATATAATCGTTAGTAACCTCTTTAACAACAAGAATATCTAAACATTGTCTATAAAATATTAAACTTAATTACATATGTTTGGATTAAAAATCATAAAACTCAAAACCCTTCATTCCCAATCTTAATCATTCTCCAAATACTTTTGTACAACACAAATTCATGAAATTCAAATCAACATAATTATCTGCTCCATCAAAGTCAACCTTAAGAATCAAAGCTTAATTACTGTTCCATAATCGTTAGTAACCTCAACAAATCAACTTCAATATCTATAATTTGTCTATAAAATAGTAAACTTAATTACATAATCGTTAGTAACCTCCACAAATCAACTTGAATATCTAAATTTTATCTATAAAATAGTAAACTCAATCACATATCTTAGTATTAAAAATCAGAAAATTAAAAAGCTTGATTCACAATCTCAATCAATCTCCAAATACTTTTTTCCGACACAATTCATAAAATCCAAATAAACATAATTTTCTACTCCTTCAAAGTCAATCTTGAGAAACAAAGCTTAAATATTGCTCATCTAATCGTTAGTAATCTCTTTAACAACAAGAATATCTAAACATTGTCTATAAAATATTAAACTTAATTACATATGTTTGGATTACAAATCATAAAACTCAAAACCCTACATTCCCAATCTTAATCATTCTCCAAATACTTTTGTACAACACAAAATTCATGAAATTCAAATCAATATGATTATCTGCTCCATCAAAGTCAACCTTGAGAATCAAAGCTTAATTACTGTTCCATAATTGTTAGTAACCTCAACAAATCAACTTCAATATCTATAATTTGTCAATAAAATAGTAAACATAATTACATATCTTATGATTAAAAATCATAAAACTCAAACCCTTCATTCCCAATCATAATCAGGCTCCAAATATCAGTTTTCAACACAATTCATAAAATCCAAACATACACAATTATCTACTTCTTCAAAGTCAATCTTGAGAATCAAAGCTTAGATATTCCTCCATAATCGTTAGTAACCTCCACAAATCAACATGAATATCTAAAATTTGTCAATAAAATAGTAAACTTAATTACATATCTTAGGATTAAAAATCATAAAACTCAAACCGTTCATTACCAATCATAATCATTCTCCAAATACTTTTCTACAACACAAAATTCATAAAATCCAAACAAACACGATAATCTACTCCTTCAAAGTCAATCTTGAGAATTAAAGCTTAGTTATTCCTCTATAATCATTAGTAACCTCAACAAATCAACTTCAATATTTAAAATTTGTCTACAAAATAGTACACTGAATCATATATCTTAAGATTAAAAATCATAAAACTCAAACCCTTAATTCACAATCTCAATTGCTCTCCAAATATCTGTTTTCAATACAATTCAAAAAATCCAAACAAATACGATTATCTACTCCTTCAAAATCAATCTTTAGAATCAAAGCTTTGATATTCCTACAAAATCGTAGTAACCTCAACAAATCAACTTGAATATCTAAAATTTGTCTATAAAATAGTACACTGAACCATATATCTTAAGATTAAAAATCATAAAACTCAAACCCTTAATTCACAATCTCAATCGTTCTCCAAATATCTATTTTCAACACAATTCAAAAAATCCAAACAAACACGATTATCTACTCCTTCAGAGTCAATCTTGAGAATTAAAGCTTAGTTATTGCTCCTATAATCGTTAGTAACCTCTACAAATCAACTTGAATATCTATAATTTATCGATAAAATAGTAAACTTAATTACATATCTTAGAATTAAAAATTATAAAACTCAAACCCTTCATTCCCAATCATAATCATTCTCCAAATATCTGTTTTCAACACAATTCATAAAATTCAAACAAATACGATTATCTACTCCTTTAAAGTCAATCTTCAGAATCAAAGCTTTGATATTCCTACATAATCGTTAGTAACCTCCACAAATCAACTTGAATATCTAAAATTTGTCTATAAAATAGTACACTGAATCATATATCTTAAGATTAAAAATCATAAAACTCAAACCCTTAACTCACAATCTCAATCGTTCTCCAAATATCTGTTTTCAATACTGATGAGTGCTCGAAAAGCACTAATATTTCGTGATTAATTGTGCGTAATTGATTGATATATAGATTTATTATGATTACTATTTCGATTATTTTCATAAATCTATCCATTCGGAGTCACGGGTATATTTTAGTGCATTTCAGGTGTTTTTAGCGTCAAATGAGTCAAATGATGAAATCACGCAAAGACGGGACACCTACGGCGCTCGGATCACAAGTTACGGGCTAATCAAGACAAAATATGTAAGCCTTACATATAGTGCCATCACATATGTAAGGGGGGACGTGAAAAGAAGGAAATCATCGCGCGCCGCGGCGGAAGAATTGCATGCCGCGGCGTGAGGCTCTCGGGTTGAATTCTGGAAAACAATGAAGCATCGCGCGCCGCGGCGGGAGAATTGCATGCCGCGGCGGGGAGCTCTCGGGTTTTTGCATATTTTTCAGAAATTGTGTTGCGCCGCGGCGGGGAAAATGCATGCCGCGGCGCGCCTATTCCTATGGCACATAGGATTCGTGTAAACCCTTACATCTATAAAAACCCCCCTTAGAGTCCCCCTTACATACAACTCGAACTCACTTGACCAATTCATACACAACTCTTCCTTTTCTCAATTTTGCGACCCAAACACGACATTCAATCAGCTTTGAGAGCGTTGCCACACTATAACGAAGCGAGAGATACCATTCTAAGGATTCAAGGAAGCCAACGACGATCGAAGATAAAGCTTACGGAGGAGTACGTCAACCGATCCATAAGCGGTATTTAGATTTAGGTTTTCCTTGTTGTTATAGAATTAATTTATCTTCTCCATTTGTTAAAGTGTATGATCATATTTTATTTGTCTATGAATAACAATATGAACATGAGCGGCTAGTTTCATTATGGATGTTTAGTTTGTGTTGCCATGTTTGCTAGGATTGTGTATGGTGTATTTAATTGATTTATGAATGAATTACTTTTTGATTAAGAGCATGTTTAAATGTTTGATTATGAATAATCATGGGCCAATTTGGTGTTCGTAGTTAGACTGAAAAATCTGAGATTTTAGTTAGAGGAACGTCACCTTAACTCTTTTCCGAAACACTTAATCAAAGCTTCAAGTTAGTGACTTAGTCATAGCATTAATTTGATTGGCATGTTTTCCTTGCGCATAATTTGATTGCTATTTAATTTACCCCCGCCAAAGGCAGTTAATTAGTTAATCAACAAAGAGACCTACCCCCGCCAAAAGGAGTTTCGTAATTAAAAGGAAAGCCGGTAGTTTTAATTCATATAGGACGTTCATGCATATCACCATACCTTTTCGATGCAAACATGGTTAACCAAGCTAAACGTCCATACATCCTCTATTGATATTTGATTTGATTGAATCGATTGTCTGATTGCCATTTTGATTTCGTGTGATTTTCTTATGATTGTTCCCGTTACCAAAACCAAACAAACTCTTTTTACAGTTTTATTAGCATTAGGATTCTAGTTACTTAGAGTTTTAGTTTCACTAGAACTCTATTTAATTAGTGTTTTATTTTCATTAGAACTCCATTTAGATTAAAAAGCTAGTTATTTAAGACCACTGCAATTCCTTGAGAGACCGACCTTGGAAGTTGCTTATCACTTTACTACGAGTGATTCGTACACTTGCGAGTACACATTTTAACACATCAAGTTTTTGGCGCCGTTGCCGGGGAATTGGCGTTTTAGATAATTTTCTTTTTAACTTTTTAGAGTTTCTGATTTATTTATTTATTTATTATTTTTTTTTTTTTTATTTATTTTATTTATTTATTTTATTTATTTATTTATTTTATTTATTTCTTTATTTTATTTATTTTTATTCGAAAAATCCAAAAAAATCAAAAAATAAAAAATCAAAAAATAGTGCTTAATTTCCAATTTCACTGCTACCTTGATCTTTGTTTGCTCTTTATTTGTGCATGCAGGGTAGGAGATCACTTAACAAGGAACTCTCTCCTTACATTGACAACATTCATAGAGTCAAACACCGATCAAAGAAACTGGACAATCAATTTCAAGAGGACGAAGTCCAACAACAATTACAAGCAGCAATGGGTGAAAACGTAAAACTCAAACCCTTAATTCACAATCTCAATCGTTCTCCAAATATCTATTTTCAACACAATTCAAAAAATCCAAACAAACACGATTATCTACTCCTTCAGAGTCAATCTTGAGAATTAAAGCTTAGTTATTGCTCCTATAATCGTTAGTAACCTCTACAAATCAACTTGAATATCTATAATTTATCGATAAAATAGTAAACTTAATTACATATCTTAGAATTAAAAATTATAAAACTCAAACCCTTCATTCCCAATCATAATCATTCTCCAAATATCTGTTTTCAACACAATTCATAAAATTCAAACAAATACGATTATCTACTCCTTTAAAGTCAATCTTCAGAATCAAAGCTTTGATATTCCTACATAATCGTTAGTAACCTCCACAAATCAACTTGAATATCTAAAATTTGTCTATAAAATAGTACACTGAATCATATATCTTAAGATTAAAAATCATAAAACTCAAACCCTTAACTCACAATCTCAATCGTTCTCCAAATATCTGTTTTCAATACAATTCATAAAATCCAAACAAATACGATTATCTACTCCTTCAAAGTCAATCTTGAGAATCAAAGCTTAATTATTGCTCTTATAATCGTTAGTAACCCCTACAAATCAACTTTAATATCAAAAACTTTCCTATTAAATAGTAAAAATTGGATAAATTCCTATTTTTGTAGAAAGTTTGAAAATATTTCTATTTTTTGAGAGTTTAGAAAAAATCCTTTTTTGGAGTTCCGAGAAATTCCTATTTTTGTAGAGTTTGAAAAAATTCCTATTTTTGTAAAAATTGTATCCATTCCTATACATGAAGAGTTTAGAAAAAATTTCAATTATTTGATAGTTTAAAAAATTTTCTATTATTACAAAGTTTGGAAAAATTCCCATGTACGGATAATTTGAAAAAAAAAATTAATTTTAGATAGTTGAAAAAATTTCTAATTTTTAATAGTTTCAAAATATCTTATTTATGAAGAGTTTGCATGATATATAAATCAAATTCAAACAGAAGGTTGAAAATAGCCAACAATGAAAGAATAAAATAAAACATAACAGATTAGAGCAAAAACAAAAATATTTAGATAGTTAACCATAACTTGAACATAAATAAAATAATTATACCTGATAGATTTTTTCGTACTGAGAGGTTTTCAAATTGAACAATTCTGAACTAGAACAACCTAATTTCTAGCAAGGGAAAGAGCAAGGTAGTTTGCAGAAAAATCAAGCAGGGTGCGTCCAAGACAAGCGCCACTATGGCTGGTGATGTGTTAAAATGTGTACTCGCAAGTGTACGAATCACTCGTAGTAAAGTGATAAGCAACTTCCAAGGTCGGTCTCTCAAGGAATTGCAGTGGTCTTAAATAACTAACTTTTTAATCTAAATAGAGTTCTAATGAAAATAAAAGACTAATTAAATAGAGTTCTAGTAAAACTAAAACTCTAAGTAACTAGAATCCTAAAGCTAGTAAAACTGTAAAAAGGTGTTTGATTTGTAACGGGAACAAAGTACGAGCAATTAAACTAAAACAAGATCGCAATCAAACAATCAATCAAATCAAATATCAATAGAGGATGTATGGACGTTTAGCTTGGTTAACCATGTTTGCATCGAAAAGGTATGGTGAGATACATGAACGTTCTATATAAACAAAACTACCGGCTTTCCTTTTAATTACGAAACTCCTTTTGGCGGGGGTAGGTCTCTTTGTTGATTAACTAATTAACTGCCTTTGGCGGGGGTAAATTAAATAGCAATCAAATTATGCGCAAGGAAAACATGCCAATCAAATTAATGCTATGACTAAGTCACTAACTTGAATCTTTGATTAAGTGTTTCGGAATAGAGTTAAGGTGACGTTCCTCTAACTAAATTCTTAGGTTTTTCAATCTAACTACGAACATCAAATGGGCCCATGATTATTCATAATCAAACATTTAAACATGCTCTTAATCAAAAAGTATTTTATTCATAAGTCAAAAAGATACACCATACACAATTCTAGCAAACATGGCAACACAAACTAAACATCCATAATTAAATTAGCCAGACATGTTCATATTATTATTCATAGACAAATAAAATATGATCATACACTTTAACAAATAAAGAAGATGAATTAATTCTATAACAACAAGGAAAACCTAAATCTAAATACCGCTTATGGATCGGTTGACGTACTCCTCCGTAAGCTTTATCTTCGATTGTCGTTAGCTTCCTTGAATCCTTAGAATATTGTCTCTCGCTTCGTTATAGTGTGGCAACGCTCTCAAAACTGATTGAATGTCGTGTTTGGGTCGCAAAATTGAGAAGAGGAAGAGTTGTGTATGAATTGGTCAAGTTATTTCGAGTTGTTTTGTAAAGGGGGTCTAAGGGGGGTATTTATAAATGTAAGGAATTCTGCAAATCCTATGTGCAATAGGAATAGGCGCGCCGCGGCATGCATTTTACCCGCCGCGGCGCAACACAAAATTTGGAAAATATGCAAAAACCCGAGAGCTCCCCGCCGCGGCGCGCAATGCTTCTATGTTTTCAGGATCAAACCCGAGAGCCTCACGCCGCGGCATGCAATTCTCTCGCCGCGGCGCGCAATGCTTTCCTTCTTTTCACGTCCCCCCTTACATATGTGATGGCACTATATGTAAGGCTTACATATTCGTCTTGATTAGTCCGTAACTCGTGATCCGAGCGTCGTAGGTGTTCCGTCTTCGCTTGTTTTCATCATTTGAATCATTTGACGCTAAAAACACCTGAAATGCACTAAAATATACCCGTGACTTCGAATGGATAGATTTATCAAAATAATCGAAATAATAGTCATAATAAATCTATATATCAATCAATCAAGCATAATTAATCACGAAATATTAGTGCTTTTCGAGCACTCATCACAACCCCCAACCAGCTTCTTGCTAGTCTCTAGCAAGTGAAGCGACCTAAAATAAAATTAAAAACAAATGAAATAAACTAACCTAACCTAAATCACTTCCGTAGATTGTCACGGTTGCATTTAGCGTATGCAACAAGCCTTTAAACCCCTAGGTGGCCCTAGTGGACGAGTTATAGTCTCGTGAGGGTTTCCAGTGATGATACCCGCAAACATCGTAACTGACACTCAAAAATAAATAAAGGACTCAAAACATACTTGAATCAATCCATGCATATGTCTCAAAAATTGTTAACGACGAATGGCACACAAAATAGTCAAACATCACCTAAGCTCAAAAACAGTCCAAACATCAAACTCATCATGGTAATCGAATTTTGAACAACCAATCAAACCACAAACCCGTTAGTTACACTATCTGACCGTGTCATGCATGATATTCATAGATTAAATTTCAATATCTCATAAATGTGCAAGTAAAATATGAATGTGAATTTTTGCACTTACAAACTCCATATGCTCATTTTTCAAACTCATCTCCACTAATATAGAAACTAAACTACCTAGAATCAATAGGACTTCATTAAGCTTGTAAAGTTGTGGCTAGGTATGTGATCATGAAAGTACGAAAATGATGTTTTCATATGATAAGAGTACTTTTTATTTCACAAACATATTTTCAACTTTTTCCACTAATTGTTCTTTTTCATCCTCCCTTAAATTCACATGTCCTTTGGATCTTTTTGCTTGATTTTCTTTCTCTACTTTTCTTGCTCGTTATTTCAATCATCATTCTTTTTTTTTTTTTTTTTTTTTTTTTTTTTTTTTAAATGAAGCAAGACAAATATAACATAATTGCTCATGAAAATCAAATATTACATCGAGTACTCTTATCACTAAGGGTAGTATAATGTATGTCAATGTTGAGTTCAAGGGTGTGCTATTGATAAAATATTGCGGGGAAGCATGAAAAGTTCAAACGGTCCAAAGATGGCCTAAATCATTTTCTAAGTGGTGTTTGTTTCTATTATTTCGCTTCAACGTGTTTTCAAATGAGTTCTAGAGATTGTTGAGACTTAAAACATATCATGAACATGCATACATTCCACAAATCAGAATAGTTATACTAACCATGCAAACTACCACAAGTACCACAAAATTCTCAAATTAGATGAATCCAACATTTGTGTGCTTCGTTGCTTAGGTAAAAATCTAACATCTCTCATATGTCATCTTCATTACAATCATGTTAATATCATAGATTTCCGGATTGAATCAAGTAGACACGACACTAACTAAAAACAATTCAAGTGACAAAGTTAAAAATTTAAAATTGGTCATATTTCATGCTCATGGAATATTCTTCCCACCCCCAACCTAATTTCTGCATTGTCCTCAATGTGAAAAAGAAGAACATAAGAAATAAGAAAAAGTGTAAGAAGTTACCCCCCTTTCGTATGAGATTGTGGCATTACTCGTTATGCTCCGGTTCACTGTTCCTCGCTTTTCTCATGAAGAATTTAGTGTGTATAGAACATGTATTGAACCTCAAAGTGTATGCAACACAATTCAAACTCAAACCCAAATTTAAATTATAACTAAGTCAGATGAAAACAGAAAAACATTAAACTAAGTTAAACAATTCAAAATAAAATAAAAATAAAGGAAAAACTGAAAAAGAAAATAAAAAAAATAAAAAGAAAATAAAGAAAAGAAATTGATACTACCGAATATGGTGGGTTGCCTCCCACCAAGCGCTTTCTTTAACGTCTTAGCAAGACGTTGCTAAATCGTTTCTATCCACCATCATCAAAGATCTTGAAGTGTGTGATATCAATTTTTCGAGCTAATATGTCATTAAGCTTGTCCTTCCATCTCGGTAGTTGTTTCCTATGAAGTACAGCACACACTCTTTTGTGGAAGTAGTATGGAAAATAATTTGGGGATGTGCAAGTCTTAGGTGCCTTGTGTGGCATGGGAGGTGAAGATAATTCCTCCTTGTTCTCCATAGAAGTTTGTAGAATTTGATATTCATCAGCTTGACATTCTTTGAGAATTGCTTGCTCTCCATCTGTATTTTCTACACAAAGTAGTAAATCATCAAAAGTTTCAGGAAAATAAATATTTTCAAAATTTTTACCACTTTGAAGGATTGTGCCATCCTTCACTTGCTCAATTTGAGTGGGCAACTCTTCTTGTTTTTGAATTTGTTCCGCTAATTGCCCAACTTGCATTTCTATTGTTTTCATTGATGCCTCCATAGACTCCATCCTTTCATTAGTAGATTGTATGAAAGAATTCAAGGTTTCCTCTAAGGTTGGCTTAGAATCTCTACTTCCTTGTATGAAAGAATTCAAGCTCTCTTCAAAGGTGGCCCTAGATGGATATGGATGAAAACTTGAGCTTTGCATTTGGTATTGTGCATAAGGTGGGTCATATGGTTGAAAATTAGAGCTTTGCATGTTGTATTGGGCATAAGGTGGGGTAGAGTTTGCTTGCCATGAAGAATTATGATGATTTTCCCACTCAGGACTATAGGTACTAAAATAAGGATCATTCCAAGGTGGGTGACATCCCTCATTAAGATCAAAGTTTGAATTAGTGGATGCATAGTAATCACCTGCAAAAGTGCAAACATTAGCATAATGTCCATATAAACCACAAATGCTACATACCTCCATGTCTATCATATCATGCCGCTCTTCAAAAGGCCTTGTATTGGCTCATGGATTTCAGTATCCAGCCTGATTAGGTGCATTTTAAAATTTGTTGATGTTGTTGATGAACGGTACCTTTCAAAAACTAACAAAAAGATCACACACCTAGCCACAACTTTACAAGCTTAATGAAGTCCTATTGATTCTAGGTAGTTTAGTTTCTATATTAGTGGAGATGAGTTTGAAAAATGAGCATATGGAGTTTGTAAGTGCAAAAATTAACATTCATATTTTACTTGCACATTTATGAGATATTGAAATTTAATCTATGAATATCATGCATGACACGGTCAGATAGTGTAACTAACGGGTTTGTGGTTTGATTGGTTGTTCAAAATTCGCTTACCATGATGAGTTTGATGTTTAGACTGTTTTTGAGCTTAGGTGATATTTAACTATTTCATGTATCATTCGTTGTTAACAATTTTTGAGACGTATGCATGGATTGATTCAAGTATTGTTAGAGTCTTTATTAGTTTTGAGTCTTTATTTGTGTCAGTTACGATGTTTGTGGGTATCATCACTGGAAACCCTCACGAGACTATAACTCGTCCACTAGGGCCACCTAGGGGTTTAAAGGCTTGTTGCATACGCTAAATGCAACCGTGACAATCTACGGAAGTGATTTAGGTTAGGTTAGTTTATTTCATTTGTTTTTGATTTTTTATTTTAGGTCGCTTCACTTGCTAGAGACTAGCAAGAAGCTGGTTGGGGGTTGTGATGAGTGCTCGAAAAGCACTAATATTTCGTGATTAATTGTGCGTAATTGATTGATATATAGATTTATTATGATTACTATTTCGATTATTTTCATAAATCTATCCATTCGGAGTCACGGGTATATTTTAGTGCATTTCAGGTGTTTTTAGCGTCAAATGAGTCAAATGATGAAATCACGCAAAGACGGGACACCTACGGCGCTCGGATCACAAGTTACGGGCTAATCAAGACAAAATATGTAAGCCTTACATATAGTGCCATCACATATGTAAGGGGGGACGTGAAAAGAAGGAAATCATCGCGCGCCGCGGCGGAAGAATTGCATGCCGCGGCGTGAGGCTCTCGGGTTGAATTCTGGAAAACAATGAAGCATCGCGCGCCGCGGCGGGAGAATTGCATGCCGCGGCGGGGAGCTCTCGGGTTTTTGCATATTTTTCAGAAATTGTGTTGCGCCGCGGCGGGGAAAATGCATGCCGCGGCGCGCCTATTCCTATGGCACATAGGATTCGTGTAAACCCTTACATCTATAAAAACCCCCCTTAGAGTCCCCCTTACATACAACTCGAACTCACTTGACCAATTCATACACAACTCTTCCTTTTCTCAATTTTGCGACCCAAACACGACATTCAATCAGCTTTGAGAGCGTTGCCACACTATAACGAAGCGAGAGATACCATTCTAAGGATTCAAGGAAGCCAACGACGATCGAAGATAAAGCTTACGGAGGAGTACGTCAACCGATCCATAAGCGGTATTTAGATTTAGGTTTTCCTTGTTGTTATAGAATTAATTTATCTTCTCCATTTGTTAAAGTGTATGATCATATTTTATTTGTCTATGAATAACAATATGAACATGAGCGGCTAGTTTCATTATGGATGTTTAGTTTGTGTTGCCATGTTTGCTAGGATTGTGTATGGTGTATTTAATTGATTTATGAATGAATTACTTTTTGATTAAGAGCATGTTTAAATGTTTGATTATGAATAATCATGGGCCAATTTGGTGTTCGTAGTTAGACTGAAAAATCTGAGATTTTAGTTAGAGGAACGTCACCTTAACTCTTTTCCGAAACACTTAATCAAAGCTTCAAGTTAGTGACTTAGTCATAGCATTAATTTGATTGGCATGTTTTCCTTGCGCATAATTTGATTGCTATTTAATTTACCCCCGCCAAAGGCAGTTAATTAGTTAATCAACAAAGAGACCTACCCCCGCCAAAAGGAGTTTCGTAATTAAAAGGAAAGCCGGTAGTTTTAATTCATATAGGACGTTCATGCATATCACCATACCTTTTCGATGCAAACATGGTTAACCAAGCTAAACGTCCATACATCCTCTATTGATATTTGATTTGATTGAATCGATTGTCTGATTGCCATTTTGATTTCGTGTGATTTTCTTATGATTGTTCCCGTTACCAAAACCAAACAAACTCTTTTTACAGTTTTATTAGCATTAGGATTCTAGTTACTTAGAGTTTTAGTTTCACTAGAACTCTATTTAATTAGTGTTTTATTTTCATTAGAACTCCATTTAGATTAAAAAGCTAGTTATTTAAGACCACTGCAATTCCTTGAGAGACCGACCTTGGAAGTTGCTTATCACTTTACTACGAGTGATTCGTACACTTGCGAGTACACATTTTAACACATCAAATACAATTCATAAAATCCAAACAAATACGATTATCTACTCCTTCAAAGTCAATCTTGAGAATCAAAGCTTAATTATTGCTCTTATAATCGTTAGTAACCCCTACAAATCAACTTTAATATCAAAAACTTTCCTATTAAATAGTAAAAATTGGATAAATTCCTATTTTTGTAGAAAGTTTGAAAATATTTCTATTTTTTGAGAGTTTAGAAAAAATCCTTTTTTGGAGTTCCGAGAAATTCCTATTTTTGTAGAGTTTGAAAAAATTCCTATTTTTGTAAAAATTGTATCCATTCCTATACATGAAGAGTTTAGAAAAAATTTCAATTATTTGATAGTTTAAAAAATTTTCTATTATTACAAAGTTTGGAAAAATTCCCATGTACGGATAATTTGAAAAAAAAAATTAATTTTAGATAGTTGAAAAAATTTCTAATTTTTAATAGTTTCAAAATATCTTATTTATGAAGAGTTTGCATGATATATAAATCAAATTCAAACAGAAGGTTGAAAATAGCCAACAATGAAAGAATAAAATAAAACATAACATATTAGAGCAAAAACAAAAATATTTAGATAGTTAACCATAACTTGAACATAAATAAAATAATTATACCTGATAGATTTTTTCGTACTGAGAGGTTTTCAAATTGAACAATTCTGAACTAGAACAACCTAATTTCTAGCAAGGGAAAGAGCAAGGTAGTTTGCAGAAAAATCAAGCAGGGTGCGTCCAAGACAAGCGCCACTATGGCTGGTAAGTTTGTTGGTTGACGAATCATCGTATGAGGCTGAAATTGTGGTTGTGGTTGATGGATTTGTTGGACAGCAGCAAAGGAAACAACAAATGAAGGTGGTCAGATGGTGGGTGTCATGATTGACTGGCTGTTTCCACGCGATTTCTTCACAAGGTTTGGATGTGGAACTCTTAGGTGGTGGAGGAAAGAACGATGGTGGGGGAAACGGCGTCTGACGCCACTCATCCTCCCCCTCCTCTCTCTCTCTGTCTGACGCCACTCATCATCCTCCTCCTCCTCCTCTCTCTCTCTCTCGCGCGACGACACAAACCAATCTTAAGGTCTGGCACGCAAAGAAGAAAGGAAGATGGGGGATAAATAGGGTTTAGGGGTAAAAGGGTAGTTCGCTAATTGAAATAAGGGTCAAACTCATGGATCATTGACTCATAGCGAAGTACACTGAACAGACGAGTGATGAAAGCTAAGATGTAAATGAGACCTAGGATTGTGACTCGAATTATGAGTTTCTTTTGTTTGGTTTTGAGCTTGATGGATTTGAGAGAAAATGTGTTTAGTAGATCGGATTTAGGATTACGGGTAGTGGAGGGGTTTGAATTTGGTCCAGATTTGGTAGTGCCAATGATGGGGTAGGGTTTCCCGCCCATGTTTGGAAGAAAGGAAAAGAAAATGGAGGAAATGAAATGGGTTTAAAGTTGGAGACTTTTCACGTGAATTGTGAGGAAGTAAAAAACTACAGAGAGATGAGCGTGAGTGTGTCCTAAAGAGCGAAAGAGATTAGAAGTGGGGATCTACTAGAATTGGAATTAGAATTAGGATGAGTTCTGATTCAATCTGGCTCGGAAAGAAGAAAAGTTTGTTGGATTTTAATTAGGCCTAACATTTTCACTCAGGTTGACCCGACATATATTAATTATTTTGGGTCATGATATTTTTTTTTTATGAATTATGATTTTAATGATTATTTGTGGCTTGTGATTATTAGCTAGTAAATAGTTCAATCAAAAATAAATAAATTAGCTAATGGTTGGATTTATTATTATTTGTTTGTAATTTCTTACTGAGATTTTATTAACTAAAAAATTGTAAGAAAATCATATATTTTTATTTTCTTAGACTAAAATAGCATTTAGCGACCCATAAAAATAGATATTATATGATAATTAAAAATGAATGTGATGTCTCGTCCACTAGCTTTTAAAAAATTGAACATTTTAATTCACTAATTTAATAAAGTAGAACCTTATAAGTGATGTGTTAAAATGTGTACTCGCAAGTGTACGAATCACTCGTAGTAAAGTGATAAGCAACTTCCAAGGTCGGTCTCTCAAGGAATTGCAGTGGTCTTAAATAACTAACTTTTTAATCTAAATAGAGTTCTAATGAAAATAAAACACTAATTAAATAGAGTTCTAGTGAAACTAAAACTCTAAGTAACTAGAATCCTAAAGCTACTAAAACTGTAAAAATGTTGTTTGTTTTTGTAACGAGAACAATCATACGACAATCAAACGAAAACAGAATCGCAAGCAAACAATCAATTCAATTAAATCAAATATCAATGGAGGATGTATGGACGTTTAGCTTGGTTGACCATACTTGCATCGAAAAGGTATGGTGAGATAACATGAACGTCCTATATAAACAAAACTACCGGCTTTCCTTTTAATTACGAAACTCCTTTCGGCGGGGGTAGGTCTCTTTGTTGATTAACTAATTAACTGCCTTTGGCGGGGGTAAATTAAATAGCAATCAAATTATGCGCAAGGAAAACATGCCAATCAAATTAATGCTATGACTAAGTCACTAACTTGAAGCTTTGATTAAGTGTTTCGGAATAAAGTTAAGGTGACGTTCCTATAACTAAATTCTCAGATTTTTCAACCTAACTACGAACATCAAATGGGCCCATGATAATTCATAATTAAATATCTAAACATGCTCTTAATCAAAAAGTAATTCGTTTATATTAAATCAATAACATACACCATACACAATTCTAGCAAACATGGCAACACAAACTAAACATCCATAATAAAACTAGCGAGACATGTTTATATTAATATTCATAGACAAATAAAATATGGACATATACTCAAACGAAAGAAGAAGAAAAATAAAATTCTACAACACCAAAGAAAACCTAGATCTAAATACCGCTTATGGATGGGATAGCGTTCTTCTCCAAAAGCTTTATCTTCGATTGTCGACGGCTTCTTTGGATCCTTAGAATGGTTTCTCTTGCTTTGTTTTTGTGTAGCAAAACTCCCAAAGTTGATTGAATGTAGTGTTTGGTCGCAAAATTGTAGTGTATAAAAAAGTTGTGTACAAATTGGTCTAGTTCTTTGTAAGGGGGACTCTAGGGAGGTATTTATAGATGTAAGGGTTTCTGCAAATCCTATGTGCAATAGGAATAGGCGCGCCGCGGCATGCATTTTCCCCGCCGCGGCGCAACACAAATTCTGAAAAATATGCAAAAATCCGAGAGCTCCCCGCCGCGGCGCGCAATATTTCTATGTTTTTCAGGATTCAACCCGAGAGCCTCTCGCCGCGGCATGTATTTTCCTCTCCGCGGCGCGCAATGTCTTCAGTTTCTTCACATGTACCCCCTTACATATGTGATGGCTCGTTATGTAAGGCTTACATATTTGCCTCGTTTAGCCCGTAACTCGTGATCCGAGCGCCGTAAGTGTTCCGTCTTTGCGTGTTTTCATTATTTGGCTCATTTGACGCTAAAAACACCTGAAATACACTAAAATATACCCGTGACTCCGAATGGATAGATTTATGAAATTAATTGAATAAACAATAATAATAAATCTATATATCAAACAATTAAGCACAATTAATCACGAAATATTAGTGCTTTTCGAGCACTCATCACAACCCCCAACCAGCTTCTTGCTAGTCTCTAGCAAGTGAAGCGACCTAAAATAAAATTAAAAACAAACAAATAAACTAACCTAACCTAAATCACTTCCGTAGATTGTCACGGTTGCATTTAGCATATGCAACAAGCCTTTAAACCCCTAGGTGGCCCTAGTGGACGAGTTATAGTCTCGTGAGGGTTTCCAGTGATGATACCCGCAAACATCGTAACTGACACAAATAAAGACTCAAAACATACTTGAATCAATCCATGCATACGTCTCAAAAATTGTTAATAACGAATGGCACATGAAATAGTTAAACATCCCCTAAGCTCAAAAACAGTCCAAACATCAAACTCATCATGGTA
This sequence comes from Elaeagnus macrophylla, assembly GCA_029378325.1. Taxonomy (NCBI): domain Eukaryota; kingdom Viridiplantae; phylum Streptophyta; class Magnoliopsida; order Rosales; family Elaeagnaceae; genus Elaeagnus; species Elaeagnus macrophylla. The sequence goes on along the minus strand of CM055642.1, from coordinate 38,135 downwards.
ATCGGATTTTGAACAACCAATCAAACCACAAACCCGTTAGTTATACTATCTGACCGTGTCATGCATGATATTCATAGATTACATTTCAATATCTCATAAATGTGCACGTAAAATATGAATGTGAATTTTAGCACTTACAAACTCCATATGCTCGTTTTTCAAACTTATCTCCACTAATATAGAAACTAAACTACCTAGAATCAATAGGACTTCATTAGGCTTGTAAAGTTGTGGTTAGGTGTGTGATTATGAAAGTACGAAAATGATGTTTTCATATGATAAGAGTACTTTTTATTTCACAAACATATTTTCAACTTTTTCCACTAATTGCGCTTTTTCATCCTCCCTTAAATTCATATGTCCCTTGGATCTTTTTGCTTGATTTTCTTTCTCTACTTTTCTTGCTCGTTATTTCAATCATCATCATCATTTTTTTTTATTTTTTTTTTATGATGAAGCAAGACAAATATAACATAATTGCTCATGAAAATCAAATATTACATCGAGTACTCTTATCACTAAGGGTAGTACAATGTATGTCAATGTTGAGTTCAAAGGTGTGCTATTGATAAAATATTGAGGGGAGGCATGAAAAGTCCAAACGGTCCAAAGATGGCCTAAATCACTTTCTAAGTGGCATTTGTTTCTATTATTTCGCTTCAATGGGTTTTCAAATGAGTTCTAGAGATTGTTGAGACTTAAAACATATCATGAACATGCATACATTCCACAAATCAGAATAGTTATACTAACCATGCAAAGTACCACAAGTACCACAAAATTCTCAAATTAGATGAATCCAACATTTGTGTGCTTCGTTGCTTAGGTAAAAATCTAACATCTCTCATATGTCATCTTCATTACAATCATGTTAATATCATAGATTTCCGGATTGACTTAAGTAAACACGACACTAACCTAAAACAATTCAAGTGACAAAAGTTAAAAATTTAAAATTGGTCATATATTATGCTCATGGAATATTCTTCCCACCCCCAACCTATTTTCTGCATTGTCCTCAATGTGAAAAAGAAGAACAAAAGAGATTAAGAAAAAGTGTGAGAAGTTACCCCCCTTTCATATGAGATTGTGTCGTTACTCGCTATGCTCCGGTTCACTGTTCCTCGCTTTTCTCATGAAGAATTTATGTGTATGAACATATATTGAACCTCAAAGTGTATGCAACACAATTCAAACTCAAACCCAATTTTAGATTATAACTAAGTCAGATGAAAACAAAAAAAAATATTAAACTAAGTTAAAAAATCCAAAATAAATAAAATAAAAGAAAAACTGAAAAAGAAAATTAAACTAAATAAAACTAAAATAAAAAAAAGAAAATAAGTTGATACTACCGAATATGGTGGGTTGCCTCCCACCAAGCGCTTTCTTTAACGTCTTAGCAAGACGTTGCTAATTCATTTCTATCCACCATCATCAAAGATCTTGAAGTGTGTGATATCAATTTTCTGAGCTAATATGTCATTAAGCTTGTCCTTCCATCTCGGTAGTTGTTTCCTATGAAGTACATCACACACTCTTTTGTGGAAGTGGTATGGAAAATGATTTGGGGATTTGCAAGTCTTAGGTCCCTTGTGCGGCATGGGAGGTGAAGATAATTCCTCCTTGTTCTCCATAGAAGTTTGTAGAATTTGATATTCCTTAGCTTGGCATTCTTTGAGAATTGCTTGCTCCCCATTTGTATTTTCTACATAAAATGGTAAATCATCAAAAGTTTCAGGAAAATAAATATTTTCAAAATTTTTACCACTTTGAAGGATTGTGTCATCCTTCACTTGCTCAATCTGAGTGGGCAACTCTTCTTGTTTTTGAATTTGTTCCGCTAATTGCCCAACTTGTATTTCTATTCTTTTCATTGATGCCTCCATAGACTCCATCCTTTCATTAGTAGATTGTATGAAAGAATTCAAGGTTTCCTCTACGGTTGGCTTAGAATCTCTACTTCCTTGTATGAAAGAATTCAAGCTCTCTTCAAAGGTGGCCCTAGATGGATATGGATGAAAACTTGAGCTTTGCATTTGGTATTGTGCATAAGGTGGGTCATTGATGTGTTAAAATGTGTACTCGCAAGTGTACGAATCACTCGTAGTAAAGTGATAAGCAACTTCCAAGGTCGGTCTCTCAAGGAATTGCAGTGGTCTTAAATAACTAACTTTTAAACTAAAAAGAGTTCTAATGAAAAGAAAGCTCTAATTAAATAGAGTTCTAGTGAAACTAAAACTCTAAGTAACTAGAATCCTAACGCTAATAAAACTGTAAAAATGTTGGTTGATTTCGGTAACGAGAACAATCATACGACAATTAAACTAAAACAAAATCGCAATCAAACAATCAATTCAATTAAATCGAATATCAATAGAGGATGTATGGACGTTTAGCTTGGTTGGCCATGCTTGCATCGAAAAGGTATGGTGATATAACATTAACGTCCTTTAAGAACAAAACTACCAGCTTTCCTTTTTATTACGAAACTCCTTTTGGCGGGGGTAGGTCTCTTTGTTGATTAACTAATTAACTGCCTTTGGCGGGGGTAAATTAAATAGCAATCAAATTATGCGCAAGGAAAACATGCCAATCAAATTAATGCTATGACTAAGTCACTAACTTGAATCTTTGATTAAGTGTTTCGGAATAGAGTTAAGGTGACGTTCCTCTAACTAAATTCTTAGGTTTTTCAATCTAACTACGAACATCAAATGGGCCCATGATTATTCATAATCAAACATTTAAACATGCTCTTAATCAAAAAGTATTTTATTCATAAGTCAAAAAGATACACCATACACAATTCTAGCAAACATGGCAACACAAACTAAACATCCATAATTAAATTAGCCAGACATGTTCATATTATTATTCATAGACAAATAAAATATGATCATACACTTTAACAAATAAAGAAGATGAATTAATTCTATAACAACAAGGAAAACCTAAATCTAAATACCGCTTATGGATCGGTTGACGTACTCCTCCGTAAGCTTTATCTTCGATTGTCGTTAGCTTCCTTGAATCCTTAGAATATTGTCTCTCGCTTCGTTATAGTGTGGCAACGCTCTCAAAACTGATTGAATGTCGTGTTTGGGTCGCAAAATTGAGAAGAGGAAGAGTTGTGTATGAATTGGTCAAGTTATTTCGAGTTGTGGTGTAAGGGGGGTCTAAGGGGGTATTTATAGATGTAAGGGATTCCTGATTGCAATAGGAATAGGCGCGCCGCGGCATGCATTTTCCCCGCCGCGGCGCAACACAAATTTTGGAAATTATGTAAAAACCCGAGAGCTCCCCGCCGCGGCATAACTTTTCCTCGCCGCGGCGCGCAATGTTTTTGGATTCCTAGCATGCAACCCGAGAGCCCCTCGCCGCGGCATATGATTTCTTCGCCGCGGCGCGCCTTGCATGTAACAGTGTACATGGAATGTACATGGCTTTACATGTATTGTCGAGACCCTCGCCGCGGCGCATAATTTCTTCGCCGCGACGCGCATTGCTTTCTTGCTCTTCATGCTTACCCCCTTACATATGTGATGGCATTTTATGTAAGGCTTACATATTTGTCTTGTTTAGCCCGTAACTCGTGATCCGAGCGCCGTAGGTGTCCTGTCTTTGCGTGTTTTCATCATTTGACTCATTTGACGCTAAAAATACCTGAAATGCACTAAAATATACCTGTGACTCCGAATGGATAGATTTATGAAAATAATCAAAATAATAATCATAATAAATCTATATATCAATCAATTAAGCATAATTAATCACGAAATATTAGTGCTTTTCGAGCACTCATCACAACCCCCAACCAGCTTCTTGCTAGTCTCTAGCAAGTGAAGCGACCTAAAATAAAATTAAAAACAAATGAAATAAACTAACCTAACCTAAATCACTTCCGTAGATTGTCACGGTTGCATTTAGCGTATGCAACAAGCCTTTAAACCCCTAGGTGGCCCTAGTGGACGAGTTATAGTCTCGTGAGGGTTTCCAGTGATGATACCCGCAAACATCGTAACTGACACAAATAAAGACTCAAAACTAATAAAGACTCTAACAATACTTGAATCAATCCATGCATACGTCTCAAAAATTGTTAACAACGAATGATACATGAAATAGTTAAACATCACCTAAGCTCAAAAACAGTCCAAACATCAAACTCATCATGGTAATCGAATTTTGAACAACCAATCAAACCACAAACCCGTTAGTTATACTATCTGACCGTGTCATGCATGATATTCATAGATTACATTTTAATATCTCATAAATGTGCAAGTAAAATATGAATGTGAATTTTTGCACTTACAAACTCCATATGCTCATTTTTCAAACTCATCTCCACTAATATAGAAACTAAACTACCTAGAATCAATAGGACTTCATTAAGCTTGTAAAGTTGTGGCTAGGTATGTGATAATGAAAGTACAAAAATGATGTTTTCATATGATAAGAGTACTTTTTATTTCACAAGCATATTTTCAACTTTTTCCACCAAGTGTTCTTTTCATCCTCCCTTAACTTCAAATGTCCTTTGGATCTTTTGCTTGATTTTCTTCTTTATTCTTGCTTATTATTTCGATCATCATTTTTTTTTTCTTTTTGATCGAAAAACAAGATTTACATTTACACAACATAATTGCTCATGAAAATCAAATATTACACTAAGTACTCTTATCGCTAAGGGTAGTTTAATGTATGTCAATGTTGAGTCCAAGGGTGTGCTATTGATAAAATATTTCGGGAAAGCATGAAAAGTTCAAACGGTCCAAAGATGGCCTAAATCATTTTCTAAGTAGCATTTGTTTCTATTATTTCGCTTCAACGTGTTTTCAAATGAGTTCTAGAGATTGTTGAGACTTAAAACATATCATGAACATGCATACATTCCACAAATCAGAATAGTTAAACTAACCATGCAAACTACCACAAGTACCACAAAATTCTCAAATTAGATGAATCCAACATTTATGTGCTTCGTTGCTTAGGTAAAAATCTAACATCTCTCATATGTCATCGTCATTACAATTATGTTAATATCATAGATTTTCGGATTGAATCAAGTAGACACGACACTAACTAAAAACAATTCAAGTGACAAAGTTAAAAATTTAAAATTGGTCATATATCATGCTCATGGAATATTTTTCCCACCCCCAACCTATTTTCTGCATTGTCCTCAATGTGAAAAAGAAGAACAAAAGAAATTAAGAAAAAGTGTGAGAAGTTACCCCCCTTTCGTATGAAATTGTGTCGTTACTCGCTATGCTCCGGTTCACTGTTCCTCGCTTCTCTCATGAAGAATGTATGTATATGAACATATATTGAACCTCAAAGTGTATGCACACAATTCACATTCAAACCCAATTTTTAATTATAACTAAGGCAATTGAAGACATAAAAAACATCAAACAAAGTTAAACAATCTAAAACAAAATAAACTAAAAGAAAATAAAACAATAAAACAAATGAAGATGAACAAAAGAACATTAGTCCGAAATAAAACTGAAATAAAATAAAACTAAAGAAAAGTACAAATAAGAGGCTTAGTCCTCCATATCTTCGTTTTGTTCATTTTCTTCCTCGGGTTGGTTCGCTGGAGGCACAAATGTGAAATCATGTCCGGGATATTGTGGAGGTGGCTGAAATTGGGTGAGGTCTACTCCACTCTGTGTTAATTGGCAACTCATCATACTGTGGAGTAGGGCTTGGTAATCATGTTGATACTTCATGTGATCACTGAGCCAAGATTGTTGTTGGATTTGGTATTGATGCATCTCTTGCTGATATCGATGCATCTCATTGACTTTTGCTTCTAGATTTAACATCCTATCTTTGGCGGAAGTGTTCCTTGAAGATTCACCTTTTCTACTTCCTTGTCCACCCTTTGATCCACTCGTAAGGTGTTGCATATAGGCAAAAGTCAACATTTCAGCCGGTTGCAATAGGACCTCGCCCGTGTCGTATTTGACTTCATGTTTGACACATAGGGCGGTTATGAGCTGGGGGAAGAAATAACTAATGTTGTGATGCTCAGCTGAGTACACAACCCTCTGTTGTATTACCAATCCCACGTCAATTGACCGCTCGGTCTCTATAGCAAACTGTAGAATAGCTCTTTCCCGATCTACTGTACTGTAATGCCGAGTCGGCATCAGTCTCGAGCAAACAAAGTATTGCCAGATTCGGGAATGCGTCCTTAAATGCTTGGCTTGAAAAATATTTACCACATCCCCTTTATACTCCCACTCACCGTACCCATTGGTTAAGGTGCTAATAACTTCATCGTAATCAACCTGCGTCAAGTAGGTCTCATACTCACTGTTTGGAACATCCCTCAACCCATAGTACGAGTTGATCACCGACCTATTAAAAGGGACCTCAATGCCCCTCACCCAAACCATGCCATCTCGTGCCTCCGGTACATTGGCATAAAATTCCCTCACAAGCGAACTAACCCCCGCCTCGGGGGCATAGGCAAATTTCTTCCAACCTAGTCTCTCAACTATGTCGGATATTCCCATTACTCCTACTTGCCCAAAGTCCATTCCCCTCTCATTTACAAAACCTTTATTTCTTTTGGCGGCACCCTCGTACCGCTCTTGCGCTTCTCGGCTTACAAACCGAGAAGCGTCGTATGTCCTATCTTCCACTACTTTTCCCTTCCCTTTGGACCTACTACTTTCACCAACTTTCCTTTTTGGGGCCATTTCAATTTTTTTAAATCCAATAGATTCAGTCAACAATCTTATAATCCAACAATTTCACAAAACCCCCAAAATTGTTTCCCCTCTTTTCCAAATATTTTCACTTAAATCCAAAATTCAGAAAAATTTCACAATCTCCAGGAAATAAATACTGAATTGAAGAAGAGAAGTGACGAATTTACCTTGTAGCACGCAAATGAAGTGTTGGAGCAAAAACCCCAATTTGGTCTTGAAACCCTAGCCTTGAAATTGGAGAGGAATCTTGATATTTGAAGCGATTCTGATGAAATTGAATGGAGAATAGTTGTTAGCAATGATGAAATGATGAAATGGTGAAGAAAAGTTTTGATTTTGGTGAAGATTGGGGAAGAAATTGAAGAGAGAAGTAGAGAGAAAATGAGAGAAAAATGAGGGAAAAATTTTGAAGTTTGGAGTGAATTAAAAATTTGAATGCACGAGTGCCCTTTTCTGCCCAGTTTTCATAGGCGCGCCGCGGCATGCAATTTACCCGCCGCGGCGCAGTTAAAATTTTTAAAATTGTACGTGAGACAGAAAGTCCCTTGCCGCGGCACAAATTTTCCCCGCCTCGGCGCGCACATTTTTTCAAAATTTGGCTCGTGAGACAGAAAGTCCCTCGCCGCGGCACAAATTGTCCCCGCCGCGGCGCACACATTTTTTTGAAAAATTGTTTTAAAACAGAAAGTATCACGCCGCGGCACAAATTGTCCCCGCCGCGGCGCACAATATTTTTGAAATTTTTTTTTTTTTGGCAACAGAAATGTGTGCAACGCATCCACCCCCATCGTAAACTTGGGAATGTCCTCATTGCCTTAAGAAAATAAAGAAAAGAAATAAAAACAACGAAAGAAATACAATACCGAATGGGTGCCTCCCATTAAGGGCTTAGTTTAACGTCTTAGCAAGACGTGGCTGCTCTCGTGTCTATTTGTCGAGGAGATGTATTAAATCGATACTTTGCAAATTTTCTCCTTCCAAGTATGGCTTGACACGATGCCCGTTTACCTTAAACGGTTCTCGTGTTTTCGGATTGAGCAACTCGATTACTCCGTGTGGAAGTATGTTTGCAATTGTGTACGGTCCGCTCCACCTAGAAAGTAGTTTTCCTGGAAACAAACGCAAACGTGAATTATATAATAGAACTTTCATTCCGGGAACGAAATACTTACCGAGGAGTCCTTTGTCGTGATAGCGCTTAGTGCGCTCCTTGTAGATTTTGGCATTTTCATAAGCTTCGTCTCGAATTTCCTCAAGTTCGCTCAATTGAAGTAATCGTTTTTCTCCAGCTTGTTCCATGTCCATGTTGAGTTTCTTAATAGCCCAATAAGCCCTATGTTCTAGCTCAACCGGTAAGTGACATGCTTTACCAAAAATCAGCCGGTAGGGACTCATACCAATTGGAGTTTTGTACGCTGTACGATATGCCCACAAGGCATCATTTAGTTTAACTGACCAATCTCTCCTTGAGGGGCGCACTGTGCGTTCCAATATCCCTTTGATTTGTCGGTTGCTCACTTCCATTTGCCCCGAAGTTTGGGGATGGTATGGGGTAGCCACTCTATGAGAAATGTTGTACTTCTTTAAAAGTCCATCGAAGTGTCTATTGCAAAAGTGGCTGCCTCCATCGCTAATGATCGCTCTCGGTGTACCAAATCTGCTAAAAATATTATCCTTCAAAAATTTAACAACCACATTAGCGTCATTAGTTCTAGTGGGTATCGCTTCTACCCACTTTGAAACATAGTCAACAGCGACTAGTATGTAAATGTAGCCAAAAGATGGGGGGAAAGGACCCATGAAGTCAATCCCCCACACGTCAAATAATTCCACTACAAGGTTAGACGTCAAAGGCATTTCGTTACGCTTACCAATGTTACCGGTCCTTTGACATCTATCACATCTCAAACAAAACATGTTAGCATCCTTAAATAATGTAGGCCAATAAAAACCAGATTGTAATACCTTGAAGGCCGTTTTCTTACCACCAAAATGGCCTCCGCAATGTAGCTCATGGCAAAATGTTAAGATGCTTTCATGTTCTTCTTCGGGCACACACCTCCGGATGACTTGATCTTGACATAACTTGAACAAATACGGGTCATCCCAGAAGTATTGCCTGCAAACACTGAAAAACCTTTTCTTTTCCTGAAAAGTAATGTTAGGTCTCAAAATACCACTTGCTAAATAATTAACGATGTCAGCATACCATGGATTCGGACCTATTGTAAACAATTGTTCATCAGGGAAGGTTTCAATGATTGTATCCTTACTTTCAGCTTCAACATGTTCATATTCAGTAATCAACCTAGACAGATGATCAGCTACTACATTTGCAGTTCCTTTTTTGTCTTTGATCTCTAGGTCAAATTCTTGTAAAAGCAGGATCCACCTAATGAGTCTAGGCTTAGCATTCGGTTTAGTCAATAGATATCTCAAAGCGGCATGATCCGAATGCACAATAACTTTAGTTCCTACCAAGTAAGACCTAAATTTATCAAGTGAGAATACCACAGCTAATAACTCTTTTTTAGTGGTGGTGTAGTTAATTTAGGCGTCATTGAGTGTCTTACTCGCATAGTATATAACATGTAATCTCTTATCCACTCTTTGCCCCAAAACAGCTCCTATAGCATAATCAGACGCATCACACATGATTTCAAACGGTAAAGACCAATTAGGAGCAACAATTATAGGTGCAGAAGTAAGCTTATCCTTTAAAGCATTAAAAGCAACAAGGCATTCATCATTAAAATCAAACAAAGTGTCTTTGGATAACAGATTACATAATGGACGACTAATTTTGGAAAAATCCTTAATGAACCGTCTATAAAAACCTGCATGTCCTAGGAAACTTCGTATACCCTTAATAGATGTAGGTGGAGGCAATTTTTCAATTAAATCTACCTTAGCCTTATCAACTTCAATTCCTTTGCTAGATATCACATGTCCTAGCACTATGCCCTATTGGACCATAAAATGACTTTTCTCCCAACTAAGCGTCAAATTGCATTCAATGCATCGTTCTAATACTAAAGTCAATTTATGCAAGCAATCATCGAAGGAATTACCGAAAACTGAAAAGTCGTCCATAAATACCTCAATGAATTTCTCCACCATGTCCGAAAAAATTGACATCATACATCTTTGAAAAGTGGCGGGTGCATTGCATAGTCCAAATGGCATTCTCCTAAAAGCGAAAGTTCCGAATGGGCATGTGAATGTAGTCTTATCTTGATCCTCCGGAGCGATGGGTACCTGATAATAACCTGAAAGGCCATCCAAAAAGCAATAGAATTCGTGCCCAGCTAGTCTTTCTAACATTTGATCAATGAAGGGGAGGGGGAAGTGATCCTTTTTCGTGTACAAATTCAGTTTTCTAAAATCGATACACATTCTCCAACCCGTAATTATCCTAGTGGGCACTAATTCATCTTTCTCATTTTTAACCACGGTTATTCCAGATTTCTTAGGTACCACATGAACGGGACTAACCCACTTACTATCAGCAATTGGATAAATTACCCCTACTGCTAGGAGTTTCAGAACCTCTTTCTTAACTACCTCTTGCATGATCGGGTTAAGTCTCCTTTGTGCGTCCTTAACAGGTTTGACATTGTCCTCCAAATTTATCTTATGCATGCACATTGCCGGACTAATGCCTCTAATGTCCCCTATACTCCAACCTATAGCCTTTTTATACTTCCTAAGCTCTCCAATCAATTTATCCTCTTGGTTTTGGGTGAGTGTAGATGATATAATAACAGGGTATGTTTCATTCTCTCCCAAAAACACATATTTTAGATGCTTAGGTAGTTCCTTAAGTTCCAATTCAGGTGGAGCAATCTCATCATTGTGTGGGACATCCAATAAATCTAGGGGTGTACTAGTGTCATCTAGTGATATGGCATTGTCTAACAATTCACTGTACTCCCTAGTCTCATAGTCTAAGATATCATCAACCTCTCCAATCGTAAGTGCTACTTCCAATTTATCATCTAATCTAGCATGCTCAAAAGTATCATGAATTATTGGATCTAAACATTCCACAAAAGAACATTCATCAATAGCAGAAATGGAAGGATAAGGAGATGAATCAAAAACCTTAAAATGAACAGTCTCTCCCAAGACTGTCATTGTCAACTTTCCACTTTGGACGTCAATAATGGTTTGGGTAGTGGCCATAAATGGTCTACCCAAAAGAATGGTGTGCTCCTTGTCCAAAGATGGATTATCCTGCATGTCTAAAACCACAAAGTCAACAGGTATGATTAGCTTATCTACCTGTACAAGTAAGTCCTCAACCATGCCCTTCGGATATTTAACAGATCTGTCCGCAAGTTGAAGGGACATAGTTGTTGGTTTTAGCTCTCCCAAACCTAGCTGCAAGAAAATCGAGTAAGGCATCAAATTGATACTAGCGCCTAAATCAAGCATTGCCTTAGCTACTTTCCTATCTCCCATAGTAATATCAATTATGAAACTACCTGGATCTTTTAACTTAGGGGGTAGGTTACGTTGAAGCACCGCACTAGCAATTTCAGATACAATCACTCTCTCATTAAGCTCATACTTTCGTTTCTTAGTGTTTAGTTCCTTGAAAAATTTAGCATACGAAGGTACGTTCCTAATTACGTCTAACAATGGCAAATTTATATTAACTTTAGATAACATGTTAAACAAATCAGAAAACTGCTTATCTTGCTTACTGTCCTTTAAACGGTGTGGGAATGGTATCGGTGGTCGGTATGGCTCCGATGACTTATGTAGTGTAGGTGGATTAGATGACTCTCCAATTGTTGCCTTTGAAGGCTCTTCATGCTTGTCACCTCTTTCCTCCAATTCCTTAGAAGCATTGTTGTCATCTTCCATGTTACCTGCACTATAAGGTAAATCATTAGAAAGTTCAGGTAAAATTTTATTAACGACCTTACCACTCCGAAGAATTGTGACAGCTTTGGCTTGTTCGGGTTGACTGGGCAGCTTTCCCGTCTCTTGCTTGTGCATTTGTTCCGCTAGCTGCCCCACTTGCATTTCCACTCTTTTCACTGAAGCTTCCATAGAGTCCATCCTTCCATTACAAGATTGTATGAAATTATTTAGGGTTTCCTCTATGGTCGGTTTATTTTGGGGAAATTGTCGGTTTATGTTTTGGCCTTGTGTTTGGTTTTGGACAAATGGTTGGCTATTGTTTTGTTTCCATCCAAAATTAGGGTGATTCCTCCATCCAGGGTTGTAGGTATTTGAATAAGGGTCATTCCTAGGTCTAGGTTGGTACCCTTGCATTAAATTCGCCTCTTCAGTAATACCTGTGTAAGGATCACCTGCAAAAGAACAAATGTTAGCACCGTGTCCATATGAACCACAAACTCCACATACCTCGTGTTTTGGCATTTGATTAACATTGGAGGTTGTGAGAAGTTGCACTTGTTTTGTCAATTCAGCAAGTTGCATGGCCATTTCATTGTTGGAGCCTAATTCGTGGACTCCAGCTCGTCTTCCTCTAGCGCTTTTTTGTTGGGAATTAGCTCCCAACATCTCGAATAGTTCGTATGTTTCATCCGCTGTTTTCTCACCCATAGCTCCTCCTGCAGCGTTGTCAACTGTGAATTGACATTGTAGCGTCAATCTGTCATAGAAAAACTGATTCTGTAGCTGCAACGGGAAGTGGTGGTGTGGACATTGTATCAACAGCAATTTGAATCTGTCCCAAGCCTCGTGGAAGGGTTCTCCGTCCATCTGCGAAAAAGTAGCAATTTTCGTTCTTAGATCAGATGTCTTTTGATGGGAATAGAACTTACCCATAAATTTATTGTAAACATCGTCCCATGTGACCAAAGAACCGGGTGCCAACGTCATTAGCCAAGACTTAGCTCTATCCTTGAGAGTGTATGGAAAACACCTCATGCGTAGTTGATCTTTACTAAGTCCCTGCAATGGAAAAGTTTGCACAGTAGCATATAACTCACGCATAAAATTTAGAGGATCTTCATTAGGGATACCATAAAAGGAGGGAAGCATGGAATAATGAATATTTTTCAATTCATAATTCCTAGCCGCCTCTGTAAGTCGAATGCACGATGTGGCGGTCCCAATGATCGGTCTTGCAAACTCTTTGTTCATCATTTGCCTAGCTACGTTTTCACCCATTGTTGCTTGCAATTGTTGTTGGACTTCTTCCTCTTGAAGTTGATTATCCAGTTTCTTTGATCGGTGTTTGACTCTATGAATGTTGTCAATGAAAGGAGAGAGTTCCTTGTTAAGTGATCTCCTACCCTGCATGCACATATAAAAAGCAAACAAAGATCAAGGTAGCAGTGAAATTTGAAATTAAGCACTATTTTTTTTGATTTTTTATTTTCTGATTTTTTTGGATTTTTTTTTTCGAATAAAAATAAATAAATAAAATAAAGAAATAAATAAAATAAACAAACAAATAAAAATAAATCAGAAACTCTAAAAAGTTAAAAAGAAAATTATTCAAAATGCCAACTCCCCGGCAACGGCGCCAAAAACTTGATGTGTTAAAATGTGTACTCGCAAGTGTACGAATCACTCGTAGTAAAGTGATAAGCAACTTCCAAGGTCGGTCTCTCAAGGAATTGCAGTGGTCTTAAATAACTAACTTTTAAACTAAAAAGAGTTCTAATGAAAAGAAAGCTCTAATTAAATAGAGTTCTAGTGAAACTAAAACTCTAAGTAACTAGAATCCTAACGCTAATAAAACTGTAAAAATGTTGGTTGATTTCGGTAACGAGAACAATCATACGACAATTAAACTAAAACAAAATCGCAATCAAACAATCAATTCAATTAAATCGAATATCAATAGAGGATGTATGGACGTTTAGCTTGGTTGGCCATGCTTGCATCGAAAAGGTATGGTGATATAACATTAACGTCCTTTAAGAACAAAACTACCGGCTTTCCTTTTTATTACGAAACTCCTTTTGGCAGGGGTAGGTCTCTTTGTTGATTAACTAATTAACTGCCTTTGGCGGGGGTAAATTAAATAGCAATCAAATTATGCGCAAGGAAAACATGCCAATCAAATTAATGCTATGACTAAGTCACTAACTTGAATCTTTGATTAAGTGTTTCGGAATAGAGTTAAGGTGACGTTCCTCTAACTAAATTCTTAGGTTTTTCAATCTAACTACGAACATCAAATGGGCCCATGATTATTCATAATCAAACATTTAAACATGCTCTTAATCAAAAAGTATTTTATTCATAAGTCAAAAAGATACACCATACACAATTCTAGCAAACATGGCAACACAAACTAAACATCCATAATTAAATTAGCCAGACATGTTCATATTATTATTCATAGACAAATAAAATATGATCATACACTTTAACAAATAAAGAAGATGAATTAATTCTATAACAACAAGGAAAACCTAAATCTAAATACCGCTTATGGATTGGTTGACGTACTTCTCCGTAAGCTTTATCTTCGATTGTCGTTAGCTTCCTTGAATCCTTAGAATATTGTCTCTCACTTCGTTATAGTGTGGCAACGCTCTCAAAACTGATTGAATGTCGTGTTTGGGTCGCAAAATTGAGAAGAGGAAGAGTTGTGTATGAATTGGTCAAGTTATTTCGAGTTGTGGTGTAAGGGGGGTCTAAGGGGGTATTTATAGATGTAAGGGATTCCTGATTGCAATAGGAATAGGCGCGCCGCGGCATGCATTTTCCCCGCCGCGGCGCAACACAAATTCTGGAAATTATGTAAAAACCCGAGAGCTCCCCGCCGCGGCATAACTTTTCCTCGCCGCGGCGCGCAATGTTTTTGGATTCCTAGCATGCAACCCGAGAGCCCCTCGCCGCGGCATATGATTTCTTCGCCGCGGCGCGCCTTGCATGTAACAGTGTACATGGAATGTACATGGCTTTACATGTATTGTCGAGACCCTCGCCGCGGCGCATAATTTCTTCGCCGCAGCGCGCATTGCTTTCTTGCTCTTCATGCTTACCCCCTTACATATGTGATGGCATTTTATGTAAGGCTTACATATTTGTCTTGTTTAGCCCGTAACTCGTGATCCGAGCGCCGTAGGTGTCCTGTCTTTGCGTGTTTTCATCATTTGACTCATTTGACGCTAAAAACACCTGAAATGCACTAAAATATACCCGTGACTCCGAATGGATAGATTTATGAAAATAATCGAAATAATAATCATAATAAATCTATATATCAATCAATTAAGCATAATTAATCACGAAATATTAGTGCTTTTCGAGCACTCATCAGTCATATGGTTGAAAATTTGAGCTTTGCATGTTGTATTGGGCATAAAGTGGGTCATATGATTGAAAATTTGAGCTTTGCATGTTGTATTGGGCATAAGGTGGGTCATATGATTGAAAATTTGAGCTTTGCATGTTGTATTGGGCATAAGGTGGGGTAGAGTTTGCTTGCCATGAAGAATTATGATGATTTTCCCACTCAGGATTATAGGTACTAAAATAGGGATCATTCCAAGGTGGGTGACATCTCTCATTACGATCAAAGTTTGAATTAGTGGATGCATAGTAATCACCTGCAAAAGTGCAAACATTAGCATAATGCCCATATAAACCACAAATGCTACATACCTCCATGTCTGTCATATCATGCAGCTCTGCAAAGGGCCTTGTATTGGCTCATGGATTTCAGTATCCAGCCTGATTAGGTACATTTTAAAATTTGTTGATGTTGTTGATGAACGGTACCTTTCAAAAACTAACAAAAACAACAGAGAAATCAAAGCACCACAGATTAAGCAATTAAAAGCACTATTTTTTTTTTTGAATAAAATAAAAATAAAAATAAAAATAAAATAAATAAACAAATAAAAGATAACAAATAAAATAAACAAATAAATAAAAATAATTAAGAAACTCTAAAAAGTTAAAAAGAAAATTATTCAAAACGCCAATTCTCCGGCAACGGCGCCAAAAACTTGATGTGTTAAAATGTGTACTCGCAAGTGTACGAATCACTCGTAGTAAAGTGATAAACAACTTCCAAGGTCGGTCTCTCAAGGAATTGCAGTGGTCTTAAATAACTAACTTTTTAATCTAGATAGAGTTCTAATGAAAATAAAATACTAATTAAATAGAGTTCTAGTGAAACTAAAACTCTAAGTAACTAGAATCCTAAAGCTACTAAAACTGTAAAAATGTTGTTTGTTTTTGTAACGAGAACAATCATACGACAATCAAACGAAAACAGAATCGCAAGCAAACAATCAATTCAATTAAATCAAATATCAATGGAGGATGTATGGACGTTTAGCTTGGTTGACCATGCTTGCATCGAAAAGGTATGGTGAGATAACATGAACGTCCTATATAAACAAAACTACCGGCTTTCCTTTTAATTACGAAACTCCTTTCGGCGGGGGTAGGTCTCTTTGTTGATTAACTAATTAACTACCTTTGGCGGGGGTAAATTAAATAGCAATCAAATTATGCGCAAGGAAAACATGCCAATCAAATTAATGCTATGACTAAGTCACTAACTTGAAGCTTTGATTAAGTGTTTCGGAATAAAGTTAAGGTGACGTTCCTATAACTAAATTCTCAGATTTTTCAACCTAACTACGAACATCAAATGGGCCCATGATAATTCATAATTAAATATCTAAACATGCTCTTAATCAAAAAGTAATTCGTTTATATTAAATCAATAAAATACACCATACACAATTCTAGCAAACATGGCAACACAAACTAAACATCCATAATAAAACTAGCCAGACATGTTCATATTAATATTCATAGACAAATAAAATATGAACATACACTCAAACGAAAGAAGAAGAAAAATAAAATTCTACAACACCAAAGAAAACCTAGATCTAAATACCGCTTATGGATGGGATAGCGTTCTTCTCCAAAAGCTTTATCTTCGATTGTCGACGGCTTCTTTGGATCCTTAGAATGGTTTCTCTTGCTTTGTTTTTGTGTAGCAAAACTCCCAAAGTTGATTGAATGTAGTGTTTGGTCGCAAAATTGTAGTGTATAAAAAAGTTGTGTACAAATTGGTTTAGTTCTCTGTAAGGGGGACTCTAGGGAGGTATTTATAGATGTAAGGGTTTCTGCAAATCCTATGTGCAATAGGAATAGGCGCGCCGCGACATGCATTTTCCTCGCCGCGGCGCAACACAAATTCTGAAAAATATGCAAAAACCCGAGAGCTCCACGCCGCGGCATGCAATTCCCCCGCTGCGGCGCGCAATATTTCTATGTTTTCCAGGATTCAACCCGAGAGCCTCTCGCCGCGGCATGTATTTTCCTCGCCGCGGCGCGCAATGTCTTCAGTTTCTTCACATGTATCCCCTTACATATGTGATGGCTCGTTATGTAAGGCTTACATATTTGTCTCGTTTAGCCCGTAACTCGTGATCCGAGCGCCGTAAGTGTTCCGTCTTTGCGTGTTTTCATTATTTGGCTCATTTGACGCTAAAAACACCTGAAATACACTAAAATATACCCGTGACTCCGAATGGATAGATTTATGAAATTAATTGAATAAACAATAATAATAAATCTATATATCAAACAATTAAGCACAATTAATCACGAAATATTAGTGCTTTTCGAGCACTCATTAATAAGTCTATTTCATAGTTTGAAAGGCATTGATTTTTTAAAATACATCTTTAAAAATAAGGATAAATTTGTAATTTTCATTCAATTTTTCTAAAATTTTTAAAAAGGTTTATAAAATTGAAATTATTTTTGAACCATTATAAAATATTTACAAAACAATTTTGATATTACAATATATTTATTTTTGACTACATAAAAAAATACAATTTTAAACTTTAACAAGTTTAAATAATATTAAATTTAATACATAAATTTAAATTATTTTCTTAAAAATAATAATTGAGATTAGGGTCTCACAGATATTGACTAGCAATCACTTAATTCAAAACAAATGACGAAATGTAAAGGGAAACAATAATTATATATAAAATTTATAGTATTATGACAAGTAATCAATCTGAAAGTGAAACCGAGTGAACCAATCTAAGGAGCAAAAAAATACTATACCCTAGGAATTAGTTTACATGAGTTATAATAATGCGAGAGAAAATTTTGTATTGTCAATTTAAAATGTTTTTACGATGGTTGTTTTTTATTAACCGTCATAGAATATATTTATTTTTAATTTTAAAATTTTTGATAACTATCGTAACTTAAATGACCGTCACTAAAAAGACTTATTTATTATGACACCTGAATAGATGACGGTCACTGTATTTTTTTTGAAGCATCATTGTAGCTTTACAATGACAGTTAATAACCGTCTTTAAAGCTATTTTTTGGCATAGTGCCTAAACCTTAAGTCCTAAACGCTAAACCCTAAAACCGTAAAATTATCTAAATATTTCATTTTAAAATTATTTTAGTTTATTTTTTTACTTATTGATGTGTTTATTTACATAGGTACCTATTGATAACAATTATTGTCCAGTTCTTGAAAATGAGGTATTGTGTTATCATTTTACAAATATTTATTGAATATACAATGAGTTCTTAATATGTTGCAATACAGTTTGTGTAGTTATACATAACATAATTCTTTTAATTTGAGTTAGTGTAACTTAATTAACTGTATTAATATAGACTCATGTCAAAGTTACTGTTGATATAGGAACCCAACAATCCCAAGTAAACATTTGTTCATATTTCAAGTATATGAAATATGACAATAATTATAATTATCATAATTTGATACATAACAATAATTATTATATTTCAAGTTGAAGTTAAAAAGGACAGTGCACACAACGTGGATACCTTATAGGATGACATTCAAAACTTTTGGGTGCAATTTAACTGTGTATTTTGTTCAAGGCTTAAGTTTAGGACATTTAGGATATTTCTCTTATACTAATGGGTGTATTTAGGACTTAATTCACATTAAGTCATTTTGATACAATTTTATCGAGTCATTTAGGATTGATTTGAAGAGTATTTTAACAATTTTATTCAATGTATTAGATGGATAGTTATGAACAAACAATTATTATTTTTTGTAAAAATATTGGTATTTGAAATGAATGATATTATGATTTATATAAGTAGATAAGCACAATTTTGGCCAAATTATTTAGCACAATTTATTCATTCAATTTTTACCCAAAACGTTGGGAACAAATTTTATACATATAAGTAGCAACAAGAAAGTATACATGAAATAGAAAGAATTAGAAAAAAAGATTGAATATCTTTAAATATTTTTTATTTTTGGAAAACTAGAGTATAAAAAAAATAATAAGTCAACAAATAAAATGAATTATTGCCTCCTCAAAAATGACGTATTCTTTAATGAAAATGTAGATAATGAGGATAAGGATGACAAATTGTTGGATGGGTAAAATCATCTTTTATCCTTAAAAAATGATAATTTGGTAAGCTTTAACGATTTATTTAACATAATAATAATAATAATAATAATAATAATAATAATAGAATTAAATTGACTAAAATATAAAAATTATGGAACTACCGGTACCTAACTCAACAATTATGAGACTAAACTACTTAAATTGAATAATTACAGGACCTCTGGTGCTTGCTTCCAAATATAAAATATATGTTATTGATTAGTT
Organism: Elaeagnus macrophylla; assembly: GCA_029378325.1. NCBI lineage: Eukaryota > Viridiplantae > Streptophyta > Magnoliopsida > Rosales > Elaeagnaceae > Elaeagnus > Elaeagnus macrophylla. Next base: position 18,787 of record CM055642.1, on the reverse strand, counting down.
TTGTGATTTATAGATGAGTCAATACTATTTTTATTATTATTATTATTAAAAAAAGTAAGCACTTTTAGTTTTATTATTAAAATGAATACTTATTGTCTATCAAAAATATTGAAATTTAGCAACTATAAGTAACATAATTTTTACATTATAATGTTTAGCTTTCATATACAATGAAATTATGTGTACCAATTTGAAAAATTTTGGAACTAAATTACTCATTTGTATTTAATAACGAGATTATTATGATCTTTTTTCAAGAATTAAAGGATTTTTAATATTTAATATGATAATTATGGGACTAAATTATTTAAATTAAATAATTATGGATAAAATTCCTTAAAAAAAGGGTAAATAAACCTAAAACCCACACACATCCGCTATAAAAATTTGGACACTATATAATAGTCTTTTTATTAAAATGAAAAATAAATAAAACGGTCATAAATTTGTGGCCGTTTATTAAAAAAATTTTGAAGCATAATTTTATAAGATGTTTGCCGCCGGTCTTATAAATTATAAGGCGCGTCTATAAATTACATATAGAAAAGCCGCCTAATATCGTGTTAATGTTAATTAGGGTTAGGGCAAGTATCACTACAAGTCCTTATTTCTTCTCAGCCCTTGGTTCTTTCGTGTCCCAAATCCACCAGCTAGGCCTCATCATCCCAGCCGTCCCTAAGCCCTCAGCCTCATTTGTCTCCTCCAGTCGTGCGCCACCATCTCCTGCGTCGTTATCCTCTCCAGGCTGCTCCTCTTCACCATGACGTTCTTCTCTCCAGCGCTGTTCCTCTTCGCCGTTTATTGTTATTAATATCTTGACTTTTTATGGAATTTACTTACCACTACGATTTGAGAATACTATGCCAAATTCTCCGTAAAGATAAACTTTAGAATCCAGTGTCTAAAATGGTCACATGGCTCGACTTTTTGTGGAATTTACTTACCCCTAATTGTACGTGTTGTTTCTTGTACAAACTTTTTCAAGAGGTTCATTATTAATGAAAAGTGAACGCGTTGGAGCAGCCACTAATGTCCACCTTCTGATGATAAACTCATGGCAGGAAAGGTGTATCGGGATATTGTTGGAAGCGCATACTATGTTGCTCCTGAAGTGTGCTAAAGCGCAAATATGGGAAGGAACTAGATATATGGAGTGCAGGGGTTATATTATACATTTTGCTCAGTGGCGTACCTCCTTTTTGGGCTGGTAAAAAACATATTCTATACTTTTGTTCAACACACTTATTAATTTCTAGGCTGAACTAGGTTTTTTTTTAAGGGTGAAATTAAGTATTTTTTATATTTGCGACTTTCAGAAACAGAGAAGGGCATATTTGATTCCATATTGGAAGGACACATTGACTTTGAGAGCCACCCTTGGCCGAATAAATCAAGCAGTGCAAAGGACCTAGTCCTGAAAATGCTGACCCAAGACCCGAAAAAAAGTATTACTTCTGTACAGGTTCTAGGTAAGAACATCACTAACAGCTGCTACATGAAAGAATATACATCCTCATTAAAAGAGCATATAGAAACAGTTTTTGGGCAACTATATTAGGCTAGTATTTTTGTGATTTGATTATATAACATATCAAAATGAATACACAACCTTTAAAAGTCTTCATTTTCTTTTACTGCTTCAAATTTACATAATCATTTCACTTCAAGGACATTAAGAACATGGTTTTGACATCTACACTATTTGAGTAAAATGAAGCCAGTTCTACTTTCATGTGAGAATTGGCATTTGGCAACCATAGTTCTAACTATTATCAAATTTGGATGGCTTGTTTAGAGCACCCATGGTTGAGAGAAGGTGGCGAAGCGTTAGATAAACCTATAGACAGTGCAGTGCTTTCTAGAATGAAAGCAGTTTAGGGCAATGAACAAACTGAAACAACTTGCACTAAAGGTATGTATGTTTAAAGATCCACATCCTTGGAGTACAGCGTGCTTAAAAATATTCACATAACTTATGGTAAAAAGAGCAATGTCCTACATGTCATTCATATTGTTGTATCATTTCTAATATACTGAATGATTAACACTTGCAGGTTATTGCTGAAAATCTTTCCTCAGATGAAATCCAAGGACTGAAATCAATGTTTGCAAACATTGACACTGACAACAGTGGCACCATTACTTATGATGAGCTGAAGGCAGGATTGGCCCGTCTTGGTTCTAAGCTCACAGAAGCTGAAGTGAAGTAGCTTATGGACGCAGTAGGATATCACTGGAATTTAAGTGTTCTAATTACAGATATATTTCTTTTGATTTGTACCCAACTTATTTCTTCACTTTTTTTTCCAGGCTGTTGTGGATGGGAATGGAACCATTGATTACATTGAATTTATCACTGCCACAATGCATCGACACAGGCTAGAAAGGGAAGAACATCTTTACAAGGCCTGTCATTATTTTGATAAGGACAGAAGTGGGTGAGTGTTCTAACATCTGAAATTATCTATTTAAAATTCAATCTGTAGATCAAGAAAGTTCTTGAGCAAGCCTATCTTTTTTTTTATTTTTTTTTATTGCACTTTGGAATTTCATTAGTTATTAATACGCTCCAAAAGAAACTCGTTTGAATGAAAATTTGGTCTAAGAAGGATAAATAGAGACTCCAATAAAGCCTGTAAAAAGTGATGTTTTTTATTTTTTTACTTTTCATATATAGGAATTTTTTCAAACTCTCAATATATAGGAATTTTCCAAAACTCTATAAAAATATGAATTTTTTCTAATTCTTCATAAATAGAAAATTTTTCACTCTCTAAAAATAGGAATTTTTCACGTCACCAAAAATAAGAATTTTGTTCAAAATTTATTTTTTTCCAAAACTTTCTATATATAGGAATATTTTCAAACTCTCCATAAATATGAATTTTTTCAAACTTTTCAAAATAAGGATTTTTTTTTCTTCTAAACTTTCCAATAATAGGAATTTTTGCAAACTCTAATTTTTTTTTGGTCTAAAATTAGGATTTTATTCCAAACTCTCCAAAATTAAGAATTTTTTCAAACTCTCCATAAATAGGATTTTTTTACAAACTCTCTAAACGTAGTATTTTTCCAATCTCTCAATAAATATAATTTTTTCCAAACTTTTCAAAAATAGGAATTTTTCTAAACCCTCCATTGAAATTTATCAAAACTCTCTAATGATAAGAATTTTTCAAAACTTTCAATAAATAGGAATTTATTAAAACTCTTCAATAATAGAAAATTTTCCAAACTCTCCAATAATAGGAGTTTTTCCAAACTCTCAAAAAAAAAAAAAAAAAAAAATATCCAAACTCTCCAATATTAAGAATTTTTTAAAACTCTGAATAAATAGAAAATTTTCAAAACTCTCCAAAATTAGGAATTTTTTAAAACTCTCCATAAATGTGAAAGTTTCAAAACTCTCCAATAATACGAATTTATCCTAACTCTCTAGTATTAGGAATTTTTTTAAACTATCCAAAAATAGGATTTTTGTCCAAAATAAAGATTTTTTCAAAACTTTTAATATATAGGAATTTTATCAAACTTTGCATAAATAAATAGAATTTTTTCTAAAATGACTAATTTTTTCAATCTCTCTTATAATAGGAATTTTTCGAAATTCTTCAATAATATAATTTTTTCATACTTTACAAAATAAGGAATTTTTTCAAACTTTCTAATAATACGAATTTTTTCAAATTCTCCAAAAATATGAATTTTTTCAAACTCCATTAATATAATTTTTTCAAAACATTCCAAAAATATTAGTTTTCTTGCTGTCCTTTTGTGGTACTTGTCGGAATTCACGAGGTAATGAACATTTGTTGATATCTTTGTGAAAATGATGCAAGATCATAGCTCTTTTTTACGTCAGGGATGTCGTTTTTACTCTTTGTTTTATTATTTACTTTTTGGTTGCCGTTCTTAATTTTCTTTATTGTTATTATTTACTATTTTAGTTTTGTTCTTTAGCATGATATTTAGTTTGTTATTTTGATTTCTGAGTTATAGAAATAGGAGATGGTGGGAACAGAAAAAACATTCTTGGATGTCAATGCTTTAATGATTTTTTTTTAGAGCCATTAATCCAACACAACCTAACATAGTTTCATTTCATGATACAACTATGATTCTTATATCAATTCCCCCTTTTGACACGATTGTGTTACCCAAATAGGCAAATGGAGGTAACATAGGTTAATACATCGTTCTCTCCTAGCAAGGAGAAAACGTTGAATAAAATAGAGATATTTGTTTTGTTGGAATATGGTTAAAGATTATCTGTTGGTGGTCTTTGGGGAGTTCTTCAATGGTGGTATGATTAACAAAAAACTAATGTTACTTTTGTTTGCTTAATTTTGAAGAAATATAAGGATTTGAGAATTAAAGAATTTAGGCCAATTAGCTTGGTTACTAGCTTATAATAGGTCTAACAAAGAAGCTTTTATATTTAAAATAAATTTTGAAAAAGTTTTTTTGTCGATGCGAGTCAAGATTTTCTAGATTTTGCTCTCAAAGAGAATGGATTTGGGAATTGAGGAGGTGGATTAAGGTTTGTCAGAGTTCCAACTTTCCTTTAAGTATTGGTAGTTGATAGATTGAGCATATTGGTAGAAAGATCAATGAGGTACAAATAGTGTTGAAGTCGATCACCATCAAATTTCGGATGAAACTATTCTTTTCGTTCAAAGAGGTACAAATAGTGTTGAAGTCGATCACCATCAAATTTCATATGAAACTATCTTCTTTTCGTTATGCAATGAAGATAAATTTATAAATTTGGTTAAGATGATTGAATTGTTTTGTTATATGTTATGCATTAAGATAAATTTATCCAAAAGTTGCATTGTGGATTTCAATTGTGGAAGTATAGTTGGAGGAAGATAAAAGAATTGAATTCATAGGTTATATTTAGGTTGCATTCCACAAAGGGTGATGCGACCTTGGTGAGTAACAAGCAAAGATCTGGTGGATTTCAGATTACACTGGTGGGTAACATCTAATGGCTCATTTAGTTCCTCTGGGTCTAGTTGCTGGCGTGGATATGGATCGGACTGTCTATCACCTTAAGGTTTTAGTCGAAATGGTAGGCGCTTGTTCCTTATCATTTGGTATCAGAGCTTGGTCTCGGGTTCGAATCTCACTTGGCACAGGTTCGAGGATGAACCTCCTTTGCGAATGAGGGAATGATGCCTTGGTGGGTAACAGTCAAGGGTTTGGTGGATTCCAGATTACATTGGTGGGTAACATCCAGTGGCTCATTTATTTCCTCTGGGTCTGATTGCTGGCGTGGATAGGGTTCGGATTGTCTATTGGACTGGGTTATAAGGGCAGGTAGTGCCCCTTCTATCACCTTAATGTTTTAGTTGAAATGGTAGGCGCATGTTCCTTATTAAAGGGCGCTTTGGTTGGACATTCTTCTGAAGTAGAAATTTTAAAAAACAATATTGGAATTTTATGATTTTTAATTCTAAGATATGTGATTGAGTATATTATTTTATAGACAAATTTTAGACATTCTAGTTGTTAATAAGGTTGTTAACGTGTATAAAAGCAATTGAGTTTGAAGGAGCTTATAATCAAGTTGATTTGGATTTCACGGATTTTGTGTTGAAAGAAAATATTTGGGGAATGATTAAGAATGTGAATCAAGGAATTGAGTTAATATTTTAGATAATCAAGCTGTTAATAAAGTTACTAACGATTATAGGAGCAATAATTAAGTTTTGATTGTTAAGATTGACTTTGAAGGACCGAATAATAATGTTGATTTAAATTTTATGAATTTTGTGTTGAAAAAAAGTATTTGTAGAATGATGGAGATTGTGAATTAAGGATTTGAGTTTTATGATTTTTAATCCTAAGATATGTAATTGAGTTTATTATTTTATAGGCAAATTTTAGATATTCTAGCTGTTAATGAGGCTACAAACGATTATAAGAGGAAGAACTAAGTTTTGATTCTCAAGATTGACTTTGAAGGAGCAGATAATCATGTTGATTTGGATTTCATGGATTGTGTCGGAAAAAAAATATTTGGAGAATGATCCAGATTGTGAATCAAGGGTTTGAGTTTTATGATTTTTAATCTTAAGATATATGATTAAGTGTACTATTTTATAGACAAATTTTAGATATTGAAGTTGATTTGTTGAGGTTATTAACGATTATAAGAGCAATAACTAAGCTTTGATTCTTATGATTGATTTTGAAGGACTAGATAATCGTGTTTGTTTGGTTTTTATGAATTGTGTTGAAAACAGATATTTGGAGAATGATTGAGATTGTGAACTAAGGGTTTGAGTTTTAAAATTTTTAATCCTAAGATATGTAATTAAGTTTACTATTTTATTGACAAATTTTAGATATTCAAGTTGATTTGTGGAGGTTACTAACGATTATGGAGGAATAACTAAGCTTTGATTCTCAAGTTTGACTTTGAAGGAGTAGATAATCGTGTTTGTTTGGATTTTATGAATTCTGTGTTGTAGAAAAGTATTTGGAGACTGATTATGATTAGGAATGAAGAGTTTGAGTTTTATGATTTTTAATCCTCAAATATGTAATTAAGTTTACTATTTTATTGACAAATTTTAGATATTCAAGTTGATTTGTGGAGGTTACTAACGATTGTAGAGGAATAACTAAGCTTTGATTTTTAAGATTGACTTTGAAGGAGTAGATAATCGTGTTTGTTTGGATTTTATGAATTTTGTGTTGTAGAAAAGTATTTGGAGAATGATTATGATTGGGAATGAAGGGTTTGAGTTTTATGATTTTTAATCCTAAGATATGTAATTAAGTTTACTATTTTATTTACAAATTATAGATATTCAAGTTGATTTGTGGAGGTTATTAACGATTGTAGAGGAATAACTAAGCTTTGATTTTTAAGATTGACTTTGAAGGAGTAGATAATCGTGTTTGTTTAGATTTTATGAATTTTGTGTTGTAGAAAAGTATTTGGAGAATGATTATGATTGGGAATGAAGGATTTGAGTTTTATGATTTTTAATCCTAAGATATGTAATTAAGTTTACTATTTTATTGATAAATTTAAGATATTCATGTTGATTTGTGGAGGTTACTAACGATTATAGAGGAATATCTAAGCTTTGATTCTCAAGATTGACTTTGAAGAAGGAGATAATCGTGTTTGTTTGGATTTTATGAATTGTGTTGAAAATAGATATTTGGAGAATGATTATGATTGGGAATGAAGGGTTTGTGTTTTATGATTTTTAATCTTAAGATATGTAATTAAGTTTACTATTTTATTGACAAATTATAGATATTCAAGTTGATTTGTGGAGGTTACTACGATTATGTAGGAATATCAAAGCTTTGATTCTAAAGATTGATTTTGAAGGAGTAGATAATCGTATTTGTTTGGATTTTATGAATTGTATTGAAAACATATATTTGGAGAGCGATTGAGATTGTGAATTAAGGGTTTGAGTTTTATGATTTTTAATCTTAAGATATATGATTTAGTATACTATTTTATAGACAAATTTTAGATATTGAAGTTGATTTGTTGAGGTTACTAACGATTATAGAGGAATAACTAAGCTTTAATTCTCAAGATTTACTTTGAAGGAGTAGATAATCGTGTATGTTTGGATTTTATGAATTGTGTTGAAAACAGATATTTCGAGAATGATTATGATTGGGAATGAAGGGTTTGAGTTTTATGATTTTTAATCTTAAGATTTGTGATTGTGTTTACTATTTATAGACAAAATTTAGATATTCAAGTTGATTTGTGGAGGTTTTAGTATCGATTATGGAGAAATAACTAAGCTTTGAATTTCATGATTGACTTTGAAAGAGCAGATAATTATGTTGATTTAGATTTCATGATTTTTGTGTAGAAAAAAAGTATTTGGAGAATGATTGAGATTGTGAATTAAGGGTTTCAGTTTTATGATTTTTAATGCTAATATATGTAATTGAGTTTACTATTTAATAGGAAAGTTTTTCATATTCAAGTTGATTTGTAGGGGTTACTAACGATTATAAGAGCAATTACTAAGCTTTGATTCTCAAGATTGACTTTGAAGGAGTAGATAATCGTATTTATTTGGATTTTATGAATTGTGTTGAAAACAGATATTTGGAGAACGATTGAGATTGTGAGTTAAGGGTTTGAGTTTTATGATTTTTAATCTTAAGATATATGATTCAGTGTATTATTTTATAGAAAAATTTTAGATATTCAAGTTGATTTGTGGAGGTTACTAACGATTATGTAGGAATATCAAAGCTTTGATTCTGAAGATTGACTTTAAAGGAGTAGATAATCGTATTTGTTTGGATTTTATGAATTGTGTTGAAAACAGATATTTGGAGAATGATTATGATTGGGAATGAAGGATTTGAGTTTTATGATTTTTAATTCTAAGATATGTGATTAAGTTTACTATTTTATCGATAAATTATAGATATTCAAGTTGATTTGTAGAGGTTACTAACGATTATAGGAGCAACAACTAAGCTTTAATTCTCAAGATTGACTCTGAAGGAGTAGATAATCGTGTTTGTTTGGATTTTTTGAATTGTATTGAAAATAGATATTTGGAGAACGATTGAGATTGTGAATTAAGGGTTTGAGTTTTATGATTTTTAATCTTAAGATATATGGTTTAGTGTACTATTTTATAGACAAATTTTAGATATTCAAGTTGATTTATGGAGGTTACTACGATTTTGTAGGAATATCAAAGCTTTGATTCTAAAGATTGATTTTGAAGGAGTAGATAATCGTATTTGTTTGGATTTTATGAATTGTGTTGAAAACAGATATTTGGAGAGCGATTGAGATTGTGAATTAAGGGTTTGAGTTTTATGATTTTTAATATTAAGATATATGATTCAATGTACTATTTTGTAGACAAATTTTAGATATTGAAGTTGATTTGTTGAGGTTACTTATGATTATAGAGGAATAACTAAGCTTTAATTCTCAAGTTTGACTTTGAAGGAGTAGATAATCGTGTTTGTTTGGATTTTACGAATTGTGTTGAAAATAGATATTTGGAGAACGATTGAGATTGTGAATTAAGGTTTGATTTTTAATCTTAAGATATATGATTCAGTGTACTATTTTATAGAGAAATTTTAGATATTCAACTTGATTTGTTGGGGTTACTAACGATTATTGAGGAAGAACTAAGTTTTGATTCTCAAGATTGACTTTGAAGGAGCAGATAATCATGTTGATTTAGATTTCATGGATTGTGTCGGAAAAAAAATATTTGGAGAATGATTCAGATTGTGAATCAAGGGTTTGAGTTTTATGATTTTTAATCTTAAGATATATGATTAAGTGTACTATTTTATAGACAAATTTTAGATATTGAAGTTGATTTGTTGAGGTTACTAACGATTATAAGAGCAATAACTAAGCTTTGATTCTTAGGATTGATTTTGAAGGACTAGATAATCGTGTTCGGTTTTTATGAATTGTGTTGAAAACAGATATTTGGAGAATGATTGAGATTGTGAACTAAGGGTTTGAGTTTTATAATTTTTAATCCTAAGATATGTAATTAAGTTTACTATTTTATTGACAAATTTTAGATATTCAAGTTGATTTGTGGAGGTTACTAACGATTATGGAGTAATAACTAAGCTTTGATTCTCAAGTTTGACTTTGAAGGAGTAGATAATCGTGTTTGTTTGGATTTTATGAATTCTGTGTTGTAGAAAAGTATTTGGAGATTGATTATGATTAGGAATGAAGGGTTTGAGTTTTATGATTTTTAATCCTCAGATATGTAATTAAGTTTACTATTTTATTGACAAATTTTAGATATTAAAGTTGATTTGTGGAGGTTACTAACGATTGTAGAGGAATAACTAAGTTTTGATTTTTAAGATTGACTTTTAAGGAGTAGATAATCGTGTTTGTTTGGATTTTTTGAATTCTGTGTTGTAGAAAAGTATTTGGAGACTGATTATGATTAGGAATGAAGAGTTTGAGTTTTATGATTTTTAATCCTCAAATATGTAATTAAGTTTACTATTTTATTGACAAATTTTAGATATTGAAGTTGATTTGTGGAGGTTACTAACGATTGTAGAGGAATAACTAAGCTTTGATTTTTAAGATTGACTTTGAAGGAGTAGATAATCGTGTTTGTTTGGATTTTATGAATTTTGTGTTGTAGAAAAGTATTTGGAGAATGATTATGATTGGGAATGAAGGGTTTGAGTTTTATGATTTTTAATCCTAAGATATGTAATTAAGTTTACTATTTTATTTACAAATTATAGATATTCAAGTTGGTTTGTGGAGTAATAACTAAGCTTTGATTTTTAAGATTGACTTTGAAGGAGTAGATAATCGTGTTTGTTTAGATTTTATGAATTGTGTTGAAAGCAGATATTTGGAGAATGATTATGATTGGGAATGAAGGGTTTGAATTTTATGATTTTTAATTCTAAGATATGTAATTAAGTTTACTATTTTATCGATAAATTATAGATATTCAAGTTGATTTGTAGAGGTTACTAACGATTATAGGAGCAACAATTAAGCTTTAATTCTCAAGATTGACTCTGAAGAAGTAGATAATCGTGTTTGTTTTGATTTTTTGAATTGTGTTGAAAATAGATATTTGGAGAATGATTGAGATTGTGAATTAAGCGTTTGAGTTTTATGATTTTTAATCTTAAGATATATGGTTCAGTGTACTATTTTATAGACAAATTTTAGATATTCAAGTTGATTTGTGGAGGTTACTACGATTTTGTAGGAATATCAAAGCTTTGATTCTAAAGATTGATTTTGAAGGAGTAGATAATCGTATTTGTTTGGATTTTATGAATTGTATTGAAAACAAATATTTGGAGAGCGATTGAGATTGTGAATGAAGGGTTTGAGTTTTATGATTTTTAATCTTAAGATATATGATTCAGTGTACTATTTTGTAAACAAATTTTAGATATTGAAGTTGATTTGTTAAGGTTACTAATGATTATAGAGGAATAACTAAGCTTTAATTCTCAAGATTGACTTTGAAGGAGTAGATAATTGTGTTTGTTTGGATTTTATGAATTCTGTGTTGTAGAAAAGTATTTGGAGACTGATTATGATTAGGAATGAAGGGTTTGAGTTTTATGATTTTTAATCCTTAGATATGTAATTAAGTTTACTATTTTATTGACAAATTTTAGATATTCAAGTTGATTTGTGGAGGTTACTAACGATTGTAGAGGAATAACTAAGCTTTGAATTTTAAGATTGATTTTGAAAGAGTAGATAATCGTGTTTGTTTGGATTTTATGAATTTTGTGTTATAGAAAAGTATTTGGAGAATGATTATGATTGGGAATGAAGGGTTTGAGTTTTATGATATTTAATCCGAAGATATGTAATTAAGTTTACTATTTTATTTACAAATTATAGATATTCAAGTTGATTTGTGGAGGTTACTAACGATTGTAAAGGAATAACTAAGCTTTGATTTTTAAGATTGACTTTGAAGGAGTCCATAATCGTGTTTGTTTAGATTTTATGAATTTTGTGTTGTAGAAAAGTATTTGGGGAATGATTTTGATGGGGAATGAAGGATTTGAGTTTTATGATTTTTAATCGTAAGATATGTAATTAAGTTTACTATTTTATTGACAAATTTTAGATATTCATGTTGATTTGTGGAGGTTACTAGGATTATGTAGGAATATCTAAGCTTTGATTCTAAAGATTGATTTTGAAGGAGTAGATAATCGTATTTGTTTGGATTTTATGAATTGTATTGAAAACAGATATTTGGAGGGCGATTGAGATTGTGAATTAAGGGTTTGAGTTTTATGATTTTTAATCTTAAGATATATGATTCAGTGTACTATTTTATAGACAAATTTTAGATATTAAAGTTGATTTGTTGAGGTTACTAACGATTATAGAGGAATAACTAAGCTTTAATTCTCAAGATTGACTTTGAAGGAGTAGATAATCGTGTATGTTTGGATTTTATGAATTGTGTTGAAAACAGATATTTGGAGAATGATTATGATTGGGAATGAAGGGTTTGAGTTTTATGATTTTCAATCCTAAGATATGTGATTGTGTTTACTATTTTATAGACTAAATTTAGATATTCAAGTTGATTTGTGGAGGTTTTAGTATCGATTATGGAGAAATAACTAAGCTTTGAATTTGAAGATTGACTTTGAAGGAGCAGATAATTATGTTGATTTAGATTTTATGATTTTTGTGTAGAAAAAAAGTATTTGGAGAATGATTGAGATTGTGAATTAAGGGTTTCAGTTTTATGATATTTAATGTTAATATAGGTAATTGAGTTTACTATTTAATAGGAAAGTTTTTGATATTCAAATTGATTTGTTGGGGTTACTAACGATTATAAGAGCAATAACTAAGCTTTGATTCTCAAGATTGACTTTGAAGGAGTAGATAATCGTATTTGTTTGAATTTTATGAATTGTGTTGAAAACATATATTTGGAGAACGATTGAGATTGTGAGTTAAGGGTTTGAGTTTTATGATTTTTAATCTTAAGATATATGATTCAGTGTACTATTTTATTGACAAATTTTAGATATTCAAGTTGATTTGTGGAGGTTACTAACGATTATGTAGGAATATCAAAGCTTTGATTCTGAAGATTGACTTTAAAGGAGTAGATAATCGTATTTGTTTGGATTTTATGAATTGTGTTGAAAACAGATATTTGGAGAATGATTATGATTGGGAATGAAGGGTTTGAGTTATATGATTTTTAATTCTAAGATATGTAATTAAGTTTACTATTTTATCGATAAATTATAGATATTCAAGTTGATTTGTAGAGGTTACTACCGATTATAGGAGCAATAACTAAGCTTTAATTCTCAAGATTGACTCTGATGGAGTAGATAATCGTGTTTGTTTGGATTTTTTGAATTGTGTTGAAAATAGATATTTGGAGAACGATTGAGATTGTGAATTAAGGGTTTGAGTTTTATGATTTTTAATTTGAAGATATATGATTCAGTGTACTATTTTATAGACAAATTTTAGATATTTAAAAGTTGATTTGTGGAGGTTACTACGATTTTGTAGGAAAATCAAAGCTTTGATTCTAAAGATTGATTTTGAAGGAGTAGATAATCGTATTTATTTGGATTTTATGAATTGTATTGAAAACAGATATTTGGAGAGCGATTGAGATTGTGAATTAAGGGTTTGAGTTTTATGATTTTTAATCTTAAGATATATGATTCATTGTACTATTTTGTAGACAAATTTTAGATATTGAAGTTGATTTGTTGAGGTTACTAATAATTATAGAGGAATAACTAAGCTTTTATTCTCAAGATTTACTTTGAAGGAGTAGATAATCGTGTTTGTTTGGATTTTATGAATTTTTTGTTGTAGAAAAGTATTTGGAGAATGATTATGATTGGTAATGAAAGGTTTGAGTTTTATGATTTTTAATCCTAAGATATGTAATTAAGTTTACTATTATTGACAAATTTTAGATATTCATGTTGATTTGTGGAGGTTACTAACGATTATGGAGGAATATCTAAGCTTTGATTCTCAAGATTGACTTTGAAGAAGTAGATAATTTTGTATGTTTGGATTTTATGAATTGTGTTGAAAACTGATTATGAGTGGGAATGAAGGGTTTGAGTTTTATGATTTTTAATCATAAGATATGTAATTATGTTTACTATTTTATTGACAAATTATAGATAATCATTTTAATTTAAATTTTTTGAATTTTGTGTTGAAAATAGATATTTGGAGAATGATTGAGATTGTAAACTAAAAGTTTAAGTTTTGTGATTTTAATCCTAAGATATATGGTTTCGTATATTGTTTTATTGACAAATTTTATTCTGTTGATTTGTGGAGGTTACTAACGATTATAGAGCAATAACTAAGCTTTGATTCTAAAGATTAATTTTGAAGGAGCAGATAATCATATTGATTTAGATTTCTTGATTTTTGTGTTGAAAAAAAGTTTTTGGAGAATGATTGAGATTGTGAATCAAGTGTTACAGTGTTATGATTTTTAATCTTAAGATATGTAATTAAGTTTAATATTTTATAGAAAATTTTAACACAAGATTTATAGATTCTCAAGATTGACTTAAAAGAGCATATAATCATGTTGATTTGGATTTTGTGTTGAATGAAAGTATTTGGGGAATGATTAAAAATGTGAATCAAGGGTTTAAGTTTTATGATTTTTAATTCTATGATATGTAATTGAGTTTACTATTTTATAGACATTTTAGATATTCTAGTTATTAATAAGATTACTAACGATTATAGGAGCAATACCTAAGATTTGTTCTCAAGATTGACTTTGTAGGAGCAATTAATCTTGTTGATTTGGATTTCTTAGATTTTGTGTTGAAAGAAAGTATTTAAAAAATGATTAAGAATAGGAATCAAGGGTTTAAGTTTTATGATTTTTAATTCTAAGATATGTAATTGAGTTTACTATTTTAGAGACCAATTTTAGATATTTTAGTTATTTATAAGGTTATTAACGATTATAGGAGCAATACTTAAGCTTTGTTCTCAAGATTGACTTTGTAGGAGCAATTAATCTTGTTGATTTAGATTTCTTGGATTTCGTGTTGAAAAAAAGTATTTAGAAAATGATTAAGAATAGGAATCAAGGGTTTAAGTTTTTTTATTTTTAATCCTACGATATGGAATGGAGTTTACTATTTTATAAGCAAATTTTCGATATTCTAGTTGTTAATGTAGTTACTAACGATTATAAGAGCAATAAGTAAGCTTTGTTTCTCAAGATTGACTTTGATGGTGTAGATAATCATGTTGATTTGGAGAATGATTTAGATTGTGAATTAAGGGTTTGAGTTTTATGATTTTTAATCTTAAGATATGTGATTGAGTTTATTATTTTATAAACAAATTTTAGATATTCTAATTATTAATGAGGTTGTTATCGAGTATAGGAGTAATAATTAAGTTTTGTTTTTGAAGATTGAGTTTGATGGAGCATATAATCAAGTTGATTTGGATTTCATGGATTTTGTGTTGAAAGAAAGTATTTAGGGAATGATTAAGAATGTGAATCAAGAGTTTGAGTTTTATGGTTTTTAATCCTAAGATATGTAATTCAGTTTACTATTTTATACACAAATTTTAGATGTTGGAGTTGTTATTAAGTTGCTAACGAATATTGGAGTAATAAATAAGTTTTGATTCTTAAGATTGACATAAAAGGAGCATATAATCATGTCGATTTAGATTTTGTGTTAAAAGAAAGTATTTGAAGAATGATTGAGAGTATGAATTAAGGGTTTCAGTTTTATGATTTTTAATCCTAAGATTTGTGATTGAGTATAGTTTTTGATAGACATTTTAGATGTTTTAGTTAATGAGGTTGCTAATGTGTATAGAAGCAATAACTAAGTTTTGACGTTGAAGGAGCGTTTAGTCATATTGATTTAGATTTCATGAATTTTGTGTTAGAAAGAAAAAATTTGGGGATGATTGAGAATGTGAATCAAGGGGTTAAGTTTTTTGATTTTTAATTTTTAATTCTAAGAGATGTGATTGAATGTACTATTCTATAAACAAATTTTTGATATTCTAGTTGTTAATGAGGTAGCTGTTGTTTCAAGATTGATTTTGAATGAGCATATTATCATGTTGATTTGAATTTTATAGATTGTGTTGAAAGAAAGTATTTAGGGAATGATTGAGAATGTGAATCATGGGTTTGAGTTTTATGATTTTTAATCCTAAGAAATGTTACCAACAAATTTTAGATATTTTAGTTGTTAATAAGGTTGCCCACATTTATTAGAGTAATAATTAAGTTTTGATTATCAGGATTGGCTTTGAAGGAGCATATAATAATGTTGATTTTAATTTTATAGATTTTGTGTTAAAAAAATTTGGGGAATATTTGAGAATGTGCATGAAGGGTTTGAATTTTATGATTTTTAATCCTAAAATATGTAATTGCGTGTATTATTGTATAGACAAATTTTTGATATTCTAGTTATTGAGGTTGCTAACATGTATGGAAGCAATTACTAAGCTTTGATTTTCAAGTTTGAGTTTGAAGGAGCATATAATCGTGTTGATTTGAATTTCATGGATTTTGTGTTAAAAGAAAGTATTTGAGAAATGATGGAGAATGTGAATCAAGAGTTTGAATTTTATGATTTTTATTCATAAGATATGTAATTGAGTGTATTATTCTATAAACAAATTCTAGTTGTTAATGCGGTTACTAACGAGTATAAGAGCAATAACAAAGTTTTGAATTTCAAGATTAAGCTTGAAGGAGTAGATAATCATGTTAGTTTTGATTTCATGGATTTTG
The DNA here is from genome assembly GCA_029378325.1 of Elaeagnus macrophylla. Lineage (NCBI taxonomy): Eukaryota > Viridiplantae > Streptophyta > Magnoliopsida > Rosales > Elaeagnaceae > Elaeagnus > Elaeagnus macrophylla. The sequence continues at coordinate 2,468 of CM055642.1, read as the reverse complement.
TGTTGAAATAAAGTATTTGGGGAATGATTGAGAATAGGGGTGTCCACTGTTTGATTTGGTCCAATTTTTTTAAAAAAAATGTAAAATTAGACCGGATCGTATTAAGAATAGAAGCCAAACTGGACCGGACTAGTTAAATTGTACAGTCCGGTCCAGTTAATGGTTTGGGACAATTTCTGTAACATTTGTCTACAACATATATTTAATTATATTTATTTCAATATGTAATCGCGTGTGGTCTAATGGAAGACTACTTTCCATGTTACGTGGTCCAGTTACTGGGTTCGAATCCCCTTGGTTGCTAAGTTATTTTTCCAGTTTGCAAGATATCTTGTTTGTATCATGCAAATAAAATTAAAAACAATATACTTACAAGAAGTGCGCGTGGCCTGGTGGAGAGGCCAGCACAATGTTTACATTGAGGTCCTAATTTCTAGTCTTGGCAGTAGCATTCTTGGACACCCCTAATTGAGAATGTGAATAAAGGGTTTGAATTTTATGATTTTTAATCCTAAGATGTGATTGTGTGTATTATTTTATAGACAATTTTTAGATATTTTAGTTGTTAATGAGGTTTCTAATGAGTATAGGTGTAATAATTAAGTTTTGATTATCAAAATTGACTTTGAAGGTGAAAATAATTATGCTGATTTGGATTTTATAGATTTTGTGTTAAAAGAAAGTACTTTGGGAATGATTGAAAATGTGAATTAAGGGTTTGAGTTTCATGATTTTTATTTCTTAGATATGTGATTGAGTGTATTATTTTATAGACAAATTTTAAATATTCTAGTTGTTAATAAGGTTTCTAACGAGTATAGGTGTAATAATTAAGTTTTGATTCTTAAGATCGACTTTAAAGGAGCATTTAATCTTGTTGATTTGGATTTTATGGATTTTGTGTTAAAAGAAAGTATTTTGGGAATAGTTGAGAATGTGAATATAGGGTGAGTTTTATGATTTTTCTTCCTAAGATATGTGATTGAGTGTATTATTTTATGGACATATTTTATTTATTCTAGTTGTTGAGGTTGCTAATGAGTACAGGAGTAATAGCCAAGTTTTGATATTTATTCTATTATCTTTGGTTTAGGAATTTAGGTACTAAAATGAGTTATAATATCCTTAATTAGCCATTTTTGAATCAAAACATTTTTTGAATCATGAGAAAAGAGATTTTAAGTTTTATATTAATGATTTTTTTTTTCCAAATTTGTTTTATTATTGTAACTTAAAATTACTAAGTTAATATTAGTTATTTAAAAAATATATTTTTCATTATGTATAACAATCAATTTCAACAATATTATGGTTCAACTTGTGGCTTGACGTTAAAAATCTCTATCACATTTAAAGTCACAAATTTAAATCATATTAAATATTGTTTGATCTAAGAAAAATAATATCAATAACTTTTTTCTACTGGAATCAATTTTACTATTGTTTTTTTTATAGTGTGACCTAATCAATCGAACCAAATAATCAAATGGCTAAAGTATATATTTTGTAATAATTATTTAACTAAACACATATTTGTATAATTATTTATAGCATTATGAAAATATTTGCAACAAATGGAACTTTTTTGGTACATTTTTTGTAATTACCGTATGTTGGAAAATAAATTTAATTAACCCTTTATTTCTTTCAAGTTTCCTACAAGATATTAAAGATTCTAACTGTATAATTTTTATAGTCATATATTTAGCTGTAAAATTATACTGTATCGTATAGTGTAAAAATAGTACAATTATGTAAAAATTTAGTACAAACAGGGAGTGTGAGTTTAAATCGTATTGGACACTTAAATCGTATTGGACACTTAACTTAGGGCTTGTTTGATAACAAAATTGATTCCTAGTTTTTTATTTTTTTTCAAGTGATTTTTTAATTATGTATGTTTGGTAACAATTTTTTTTATTTTAATTTTCATATTTTTAAAGAATCACTACCAAAATGTTGAGTGATTCATAAATCTTTAAAAATTAGATTTTTAATTTTTATCAAACATTTTTTCTAAATAGTAAATTAATTCTTATAACTTTTGTATATATAAATATTGGAAGAAAATGATTAAAAATTAAAAATTTGTAATAAAAAAATAAACAAGTTTTTTCTTTTTTTTTTAAAAGTTATTTTAAAAAAATCAAAAACCAACAAGCGTTGCCAAATAACAAGGTAATTTTTTATTATTTTTCTTGAAAATTACTAAGTATAATTTTTATCAAACATATTGATGATTATTTTTAAAAAGAATCAAAAATTATAAAATTAATTATTTAATTATAAATTAAAATTATTATCAAACGTGGTATTAATCTGTTTGAATTTTCAATAATAAAATTATGTACAATAACTTTTTATATCCTAAATTAAAAATAATATTTTATTATTATTTTTAGAATGTAATAAAAATTTAAAAATACATAAATAATGATTGAAATAAATTTTAAAATAAAAATCTATTT
>CM055641.1:57219345-57221845 GCA_029378325.1 Elaeagnus macrophylla | reverse complement strand
CACCATCACTTGGGCAACGCCTCCCACAAGGCGTGCCGCGTTCCCACGAAGCTACTTTCCCATGCCAACATTGAATATACCGCGGGGCATACCTTCCGTCACATGTAGCCTCCCATGTGGGAACCATGTGCAGTATCGACCCTTCCGCATCATCGATACTGTCCCTAAGACTCCCAGTCCTAAGGAGACACTGACATGCCCACTAGCACATCAATGCCCGCCCCGTGGGCATTCTCTAGCCCACAGGAAGCTCACTTAGCACACCGTGCCCACGGGTGCCGGGGGTGGTGGAGAGCCTGACACCGTGCCTCCCCCTATAGAGCTCTTAGAGCCATTTCACTAGTTTCAGGAACAAACATCAGTTCGCGCGAGGAGACATAAGCCCAAAATAATCCAAAAATGACTATTTTGTCAATTACCGAATTGACCCTCATACAAATCATGTCGTTCTGAGTCAAACCGTGACATCCTCCCCCACTTCATTCCTTCGAAGTCCTCGTCGAAGTGCTCTCAAGAGTCTATAGGCTCCGCATTTCTGATTTGGCTTCTAGCATGCAACTGTCTCTCTATTCCATGTAGAATCACCCCTAGTGATGACCTTCGCGCGCCCCTCTGGACTTGGCCTGAGACTTTCTGCATCTATTCACCCAAACTTAGCTCCTCATGAGCAAGTGTCATTCCCAATGACACAACTAATCTCCACCTACCATTGGCCACCCAAACTGACTAGTTCTACCCAAAGAACCTAGTCAAGTCCACCCAATGAACTGGCTCTCTTCGAGGCATCTCGCAAGATGTGGCTCACAAGCCAACCGCTACTACGTTGCGGCCCCTCCATGGCAAAGTCTTACCCAAAGACTTGCCTTAGTCCCTCTGGACAGAAAAATTTAGCAATCGACGCCCCTTGGCCCTTCCGAGTTGCTTGAATTCCAACATTCAATATGTACACCGACCCACCTAGGTCCTTCCAAAAGTGTAACATATTGATAATCTTTGTTTGCACTTTATGCTCCTTGGCCCTTCAAAGTGCAACACTTAACCAAATGCATCTAGCCTGCCCAGGCTCTTCCATGATGCAACTGATCAATCTTGTTGCTCATGCACTCAGCGCTCCCAGGCCCTTCCAATGTGCATTCACTCCAAAATGATGCGCGTGCACTCGGCGCTCCCAGGCCCTTCCGACGTGCAGTCTCTGCACAATGGTGCGCCCCTTCCTTGAGCGTGGCACTCGTTGCCAACCGTATCCCCTATACGGCACCATGCGCTTTTCCTAAGCGCAAGACGAATCCAACTCTTACAATTTTGATGTACCCCGCTAGGTAGAGTTCACAAACTCACTGTTACCCAATAACAGCACCTCCATTATAAGATTCTGATGTGCTACCTTTGTACTCCAGTCCCCCATAAGACCTTCATCCAAGGTGAGCAACTTCAGACGATGTCTTCGTCTCTTGCCTTTTCTTTGCCACGTTACCATAGTGGCGTGAGGTCCTCCCCCACTTCATTCTTTGACGCCCCTGTCGAAGCAATCTCAAACTCGGCAAACAACGATGAAGCTTAAAACCATGTAGGCGCTCCATGGCCCCTTCCTACAATGGACCAATATCTCTTCACATCATGAGCATCTCATGCTCTTCCAACATACGGCCTCTCTGTGGCTTGAGCGCTCCGCAGCCCTTCTCAAAACCAACTGACACACACAAGACCCGCTTGACCCTTGTTATACTGATTACCGTCTGTTGACATAGACATACTCTGACCCTTATCATTGCCGCTTCACAACAACTAGTCACTTTGGCACTCCATGGCCACTCCAAACGTGACATTTAACCAACTCGGTGATCCTACAAGTAATATCCTCAGTTTTGTAGAACTTCGCTTCACTTCGACGACATGGGCGCTCCACGGCCCTTCCTAATGTCTAACCCACTAGCATTGGCGCTTCCAATGCAAATTTACTTGACCCTCACGGTCACCAAACCTTTCATGGTTGAAACTGAAGCTGGCCCTACTACGACGATGACCCTTCTTGGTCCCTCACAGGCAACCCGTGCCCTTCGGCAAACCAACGGTCTTTGTCTCTCCTCGGATACACTGATAGATCCTCCTTGGTCTTCAAAGGCACTCTTGCCTTGGCCCACTTGGCCTTCACATCTCAAAGTCGGAGCTTGCTGCCATAGCCCCTTTTGGTTGGTCCGCTTGACCTCCCACTTCACAACATGCTGCTCGTGCCCTCCTTGACACTTCATGAGCAAGCCCTCTGTGAACGTCTTGAATACTCTTCAACCCCCAACAAGGTTTCCTTCACAAGGCAAACTTGACACTCAGTCACCCAGACGCATCTGGCTTGTTCTTCCTGGTGCTACCCAAAGCACAAGGGTTGTCAAGACTTCCTTGCAGCTGATCATAACCTTAAGCACAACATCATGTTGGCAACCACATATAAAACCCACGGCTTACAAGTCCTTAAATCTTAAGAGATATGCGCCTTCACAACTGA
>CM055641.1:57204345-57209345 GCA_029378325.1 Elaeagnus macrophylla | reverse complement strand
TTAATCATGGGTGATCATCCAAATGTGGTACAAGGAAAGATGAGACAACCTGGAGAATCAAGGCTCTTATCTGCATTACATTTTAAAAAGGGTTTGAAGAAGGGTGAGCCCTCATTTGTGGTAATTCCCATGCCGCAAGAAGAGAATAGGAGTGATAAGGAGGTAGTTCCTTTCCAGATTGTTCAGTTATTGAAGGCTAATGAGGACATCATGCCAGATCAATTTCCAAAGACTCTCCCACCAAGGAGAGATATTGATCATCAAATTGAGCTCTTACCTAGAGCCAAGCCACCTGCTAAGGCACCATATAAAATGTCACCACCGGAGCTAGCAGAGCTTCGAAAACAATTGAATGAGTTACTTGAAGCTAATTTCATTATACCGTCAAAAGCCCCCTATGGAGCGCCAGTGTTGTTTCAGAGGAAGCAAGATGGGAGTCTGAGATTGTGTGTTGATTATCGGGCTCTCAACAAGGTGACGGTGCAGAACACTTATCCTATTCCTTTGATAGCTGATTTGTTTGATCAACTTAGTGGGGCCAAATACTTCACCAAGTTGGATCTAAGATCGGGGTACTATCAAGTCAGAATAGCAGAGGGGGATGAGCCAAAGACAACTTGTGTTACAAGGTATGGGGCATTTGAGTTTGCGGTGATGCCGTTTGGGTTAAGCAATGCTCCAGCCACGTTCTGCACACTAATGAATCAGGTTTTCAGAGAGTATCTCGACAAATTTGTGGTGGTCTATTTGGATGCCATTGTGGTGTACAGTTCTAGCCTTGAAGAACATGCAAAACATTTGCAGCTGGTATTTCAGAAGTTGAGGGATCATCAGTTGTATGTTAAGAAGGAGAAGTGCTCCTTTGCTCAAAAGACAATCAAGTTCCTTGGTCACATTATTGAACGTGGCCATGTGCGCATGGACATGGAGAAGGTGAGGTCCATCTAGGAGTGGAAGGTACCAGCTAATGTGAAGGAACTAAGGTCATTTCTTGGACTAGCCAATTACTATAGAAGATTTGTAGAAGGCTACTCCAAAAAGACAACACCCTTAACAGAATTGTTGAAGAAGGGTGTCACTTGGGCATGGAACGACCAACGACAAAAAGCTTTTGAAGATTTGAAGGAGACAATGATGAAGGATCCTGTTTTAGCTGTACCAGACATGACCATGCCGTTTGAGGTACAAACAGATGCTTCAAATTTTGCTCTAGGAGGAGTCTTACTTCAAGATGGACACCCTGTGGCTTATGAGAGTCGAAAGTTGTCCGATGCTGAAAGAAGATTTACAGTTCAAGAGAAGGAGCTACTTGCAGTCATTCATTGCTTGCGGACATGGAGGCATTATGTCTTGGGGTCAAGGTTTGTGGTCAAGACAGATAACTCAGCAGTGAGTCATTTCTTGTCTCATCCTAAGTTGACTGCGAAGCAGGGAAGGTGGCAAGAGTTTTTAGCAGAGTTTGACTTCCACTTTGAGCACAAAGATGGTCGCACCAACCAAGTGGCGGATGCTTTAAGTTGCAAGGCAGAGCTTGCGGCTCTAAAGATGATGGCAGCTTTGTCAGCCAGTTCTGTAGGCACATCTGTAAGGGAACGCATTAAAGAGAACCTGGATAAGGACCCAGTGGTGAAAACAATCCTCAAACTGGTACGTGAGAGGAAGACACGTCAATTTTGGGAGGAGGATGGTTTACTCATGCACAAGGGAGGCAGAATCTTTGTTCCAAGAGCAGGGGACTTAAGGAGGACACTTATGAAGGAGTGTCATGACACCTTGTGGGCGGGTCATCCAGGTTGGCAGAGGACATATGCTCTATTGAAACAAGGGTACTATTGGCCTCAAATGCGTGATGATGTGATGCAGTACACAAGGACCTGTCTTATATGCCAGCAAGACAAAGTTGAGAAACAGAAGGTAACAGGGTTATTGGAACCTTTGCCAGTTCCAGCGAGACCATGGGAGAGTGTCTCAATGGACTACATCAACAACTTTCCTAAGGTAGGAAATCTAACAGGAGTTTTAGTTGTAGTTGACAGGTTTTCAAAGTATGCAACATTTATTCCTGTGGAGAAGTATTGCTCGGCAGAGGAGACAGCTCGCTTATTTTTCAAGTTTGTTGTGAAGTACTGGGGTGTTCCCCAGAACATAGTGAGTGATCGAGATACCAGATTTACAGGGACCTTCTGGTCAGAACTTTTCAGGCTTCTCGAATCACAGCTTAACACCTCTTCGAGCTACCACCCGCAGTCGGATGGTCAGACGGAGAGATTCAATGGGTTATTGGAAGAGTATCTGCGACATTTTGTGACAGCAAATCAGAAGAATTGGCTGCAGTTGCTTGACATAGCCCAATTTTGTTTCAATGCTCAAAAGAGCTCTTCAACCAATAAGAGCGCTTTTGAGATTGTTAATGGACAGCAACCATTGTTACCCCACACAATAGAAGGGCCTTACACTGGAAAGAATCCTAGAGCTTTCAAATTCACAAAAGAGTGGAGAAGCAATGCTGAGATTGCTCGTGCCTACTTGGAGAAAGCTTCCAAGAGAATGAAGAAGTGGGCAGACACTCACCGTAGACCGCTGGAATTTCAAGTAGGAGATCTTGTAATGGTTAAACTATTGCCTGAATAGGTTCGATCTTTACGCACAAAGGATAAAAGACTTATTAGAAAATATGAGGGACCAATTCCTATTGTTGCTAAGATTGGAAGGCCATCTTACAAGGTAGTTACCCCGAATTGGATGAAGGTGCATCCTGTATTTCATGTCAGTAATCTGAAACCCTACCATCTAGACGTCGAAGATGAAGAGCGCAACCAGTCCACCAGAGCCGGAGTCGACATCAAGCTGCAGTCAACCAAAGAGCCAGAAGAGATTTTAGCAGAAAGGGTCGTGAAGGTCAGACATCAACAGAGACGTCAACAGCGGCAGGAATACTTAGTAAAGTGGAAGAATCTGGGAGTCGAAGAAACCAACTAGGAGCCGGCAGAGCACTTGGAGCAGTACAAAGGTTTAATTGAAGACTTCAAAGCCAACCAAGTCGACGAGGACGCCGACAGCTCAAGTGGGGGAGAATGTTAGGTGCCCAATGTAAATGCCACCAAGTGTGCTTGTCCAAGGTCATTAGTAAAGCCTATGGCTGCATGCTTGTGTGCATCTTAGAATAAAGAAGGGGGTATACTTGTAATTTCATAGTCCTTATGTCCACTCAAGCAAAGTGATGTTTGTTTCTACCAGAAGGGGAATGGTCATAAGAACTCTATAGGGGGAGGTGGTAAGGTGACCCATGAAGGGGCCAAGCCATCGGAGGTGTTGGGCTTAACCGTGTACTCCCTTGCCCACATCAATAATAACAAGTAGAGGAATTTTATATACAATCCTTGTGCTATGATTTATGATCTTTGCTTGTTTTATATTTTCTTGGTTGCCTCGGTGTTCTTCGTTGCCTCGATTGTTCTTGCCATGTTTGTATGCTTCGATGTGTGTTTGTTTCGATATTGTGCCTATGTGATGGATGTGTGATTACCCCCTTGCCTACTTGGTGTTTGCAAGGTGCATTTCATGTTGCCATGTGCTAATCAGGCTGACTTGCTTCCTTGTAGGTGTAGCAAGTGCCGAACGATTCGAGTGTAATTAAGCGGATCGTTACACCAAGGCATGTCATGGCACAGTTTATGCACATCACCATAGCATACTTCGATGACATTTTTTGATCAAAACATGGAATTTCAATGAGATTTTTTGCAGAGATGCTATTAAAAATGTAATCCATCATTGTACAAAATTTAATAATTTTTTGGGCACGGGAAGTATTTTTTAAAATTTTTGGAAGTAAAAATCTTCTAAAAATCATAAAAAATTGAAATATTCGCGAAAATTGGTGATTCTTGTTGGAGTGGATTCCTCTCATTGTGGTTGATTTATTGAGCCCAAAAAAGGGGTTTTGGCACGGTAAAAATACGAAGATGGCATGCAATTATTACTTTTTGTGTTTACCGTGCGTCACAAGGGCGAGTGTCATGGCACGCACATATTTCCCACCACCACCGACCAAGGAAATTATTTTTTTCATGTGTCGTGTCATTGCACGCACATATTTCTCACCACCACCAAGGAAAATTACTTTTTCTTCGTATCAATAGCACGTACATATTTTTCTACCCACTACCAACTAAGGAAATTTATTTTTCTTTCAAATTTCATGTAATTTTCCCACTATCAAGCAAGCAAGCAAGCAAGGAATTTATTTTTTAAGCATTACTCCGTGTTTTGGCGCACACTTATTATCTCACCACCAACGAATATGAAATTTAGTTTTTCAAATTTCGTATATGTTTTCCACTTATTTCTATCCATCATGTGTCATGGCACATATTGGCACGCATATTTTTCACCACCAACGAATACTTAGAAATTTAGCCTTTCTAATTTCATACCAACCAAGGAATTTATGTGTACCGACTAAGGATCATATTTGCGCACAACCCACCAAGTAAGGAATTTATTTTTTTTCATGTGTCATGCATGGCACACATTTTCCACCACACCACCGACCAAGGATCATATTTGCACACACACTCATTTACCACCAACAACCAACCAAGTAAGTAAGGAATTTTATTTTTTTCATGTGTCGTGCATGGCACACATATTTTTTTCACATCACGCTCATTTATCACCCACAACCAACCAAGTAAAAGTAAGGAATTTTATTTTTTTCATGTGTCGTGCATGGCACACATATTTTTTTCACATCACACTCATTTATCACCCACAACCAACCAAGTAAAAGTAAGGAATTTTATTTTTTTCATGTGTCGTGCATGGCACACATTTTTTTCACCACCGACCAAGGATCACACTAACCAACCAAGTAAAAGTAAGGAATTTTATTTTTTTCATGTGTCGTGCATGGCACACATATTTTTTTCACATCACACTCATTTATCACCCACAACCAACCAAGTAAGGAATTTATTTTTTTTCATGTGTCGTGCATG